>CAOJCR011951863.1:0-75653 GCA_948330485.1 Euphorbia neoarborescens | reverse complement strand
ACCCATCAACAACAGATTGAGGGTCTGCAGAAATCGTTAGAAGAGGATAAAAGGGAACTTAGGAGGGAGTTAGGTGCGGATTACGACACTCGTATACGGGATATATCTCGTTATTTTCACGAGGAGAATATATCAGATAGTTCTCCCGGTTAACATTTCGTAAGAAGTGAACAAGTCACTTTCTACCCCCTCTGGTAGTGGGTAGTGATTGGAGTAGCAAAGCAGGAAGGTTTTTCTAATTGACACAAGCCTATTGATTGAGTTCGTAACCCGGGTCACTGAACTACTAGAACAGGAGACTAGAGCATTTCGACAAGATCAGCCCGCATTCGAAATAGTTACGAAAGCCGGAGATCGTTAGTAATTTCGTTCCCAGGAAGTCTAAAGCTAGTCAAGTATTGATGTAGAAAGCAAGGAAGCTGCAAGAAAGCCAACTCTCTTGACGCGGGAAGAAATTCCATTACCTAGGGTAAGATCTTCTTCTACTGGGATTGACTGCACCTCATGATGTTCTACGTACACCGCCACGTCGTTACACTGATTAGATCTGGTAAGGCCAATAGCCGATAGCTGATGTCATCTCTCTTATTCACGTTCATCATAAAAAGAGTCGGAACCAGAAGACGTCAACACACTTTGATTTGGGAAAGTGGCCACAGCAGACCAAGCCCCAAAAGAGGTTGCCGAGCTCAAAGACGCTCCCCCAGAGCTGGAAGACAGAGGGACTAGGCTGAATGGAATGAAGGCTTCGGCTCCCTTGGGCTTAGGTAAGAGGACATCGAATTTCATGTGTTAAGCATGGTAGTGACTTTAGTTCCCCTTTGGTTGGTCTTTCGAGAAAGTAGGCTCCCTCTCAAGGTAACTATTTACGCATCTACAGGTCTTCATCGAGTGATTCCCTATTCTCTATTTCAACCCTTTGCAAGCGTGCTACTGGCTCGATGGACAAACTCAAGGAACTGCTTTGGTTGGAAAGAGGCAAGCGGGAGCTTTCATCTAGCTGACTGGCTTTGTTCTAAAAAAACTATCCTTATGTGCAATTGGACCGGCTAGAGTATTGGCTCAGGAGGTTCTTACTTACACCGCTGGATATTAAGTCGAGAGATGACAGCAATAAACCGTTTACCTTCTTTTGCTCTTTAGAGTCTTAGGGGTAGGAAGTCACTGATTTGTCAGAGAAGCAGGGACAGCACCTTTCGAAAAAGGATGAACCTCACCTACGTTTGAAAACGAACTGCCGGTACTCCACTTAGAAAAAATGCTCTTCTGCACCTGACCTAGTGGCTGAATCGACAGCAAAAGCAACTCCAATTTCAATTGGAGTTGCTTTTTAGACTGATGGAAAAAAATTTTTATTCAGAACTAGCTTTTGGCGCTGTTCTCACTATTCCTTATAAGAGCTTTTCCGCATAGGGGGCTTTAAAACTTACCCGTACTATTTGTTCCCCGCTCAAAAAGACAAAGATTGAAGTTTAAACGAAAGGGGTTGTGGGATATCTGTATTTTGCGGGATTCGAAAAACAATGGTTTGTTCCAGAGCAAGAAATCCTAACTTTCCCAAAACAAATACTGGGATTTCCTCAACCTCTTGAATTTTCACACTCATACTAGGAGTAAAAGAATGAACTCTTTACTGAGCTATTGCATAAGATAGAGCAGAGCTCTTTCTTTAGTATGAGATATCCTCCCACATCTAGAAGTTGAAACATCCTTTTTTTGAACTCCCACACCCTTAGCCAGTACCAGCGACTAGTGGGCTTCGAGGTATAGTATATAGGGCGCGATCCTGACCATTCATGTAAGGCCATGAGGCCTATATCTACTATATATATAATATAAGGAGGGTGAGCAATTTTGGCGTCACCTCAAGAGCAAACAACTCTTGTAAGCATTCTTGTACCAAACTCTTTCTTTCAATACTTTGTTTCCCCTTTACACTCTCTCTCGCCCTAAGTGCTTTGTGTCATCTAACTTCTGGGAGGCGGCTTTCAATTCATGAAGTTGAATTTCTTCCAGCCCGTCTTCTTCTTCCTGCCTTCCTTCCAAGATGACTTCAGCTCCAGCACTTTCTGTGACCTCTTCTGCTACCAACTTGTCTAACACTTGCTGCACTTGCAATCTAATGCGAGCGGATGCAGCAGCCGCTATTTCCTCCTTTGAAGAACTAATCATCAACTTCTTCAATGATTGGAGCAAACCCTTGTGGCCTAACTTCAGGCACGACTAAGGCTCTTTCACAGACTCTCTTTTCTCGCCCTGGAACATAGAAAATTTCTTAGGATTTCCAAACTTGTTCTTTCCTGTGAACTGTACTGGACCAACACCATCTTTCTAGAATCTAGCATCTACAGCATCTGATTGAACTTGAAATGGTTTGTCATCTGCCTAAACCACTTCCACTTCATCTCCTTTCCAAAACAACAGAAATTGATGTAATGTGGGTGGCACACACCAATTGGCGTGAATCCAATCCCTTCCCAAGAATATATTGTAGTTAGCGGTGGAATTAACTACAAAAAATGCAGCTAAATTAGTCTGACTTCCAACTCTTACCTCCACCGGCATAACTCCCAGGGATCTGACTACTTCTCCATTGAATGCAGACACATTCACTTCGGTGGATATGAGATCATCCTCCGTCTTGCCCAATCTTGATAGCATGCGCAATGGCATCACATTCACGGCCGAGCCATTGTCAATCAAAACTCTGGAAGTGGGCTTCCCATTGAGATGAGCTTTAACATACAGTGGCTTGATGTGTCTTGACATCCTTTCAGATGGTTTTTCGAACACCACTTGCTTCGGGCCTCCAACCTCCGCGGCCTGAATAGTAACTCGGCTGCATATTTTAGTTGCTTCCTGTGGTTCCTCCCAATTTTCAAAGCCTGCTTCTCTTTCAATCTCCTCCACGTCATCTTCTTCTCCTTTCTGGAAAGAATAAGGTAGACTAATAGTTGCCACATTAATGGGAATGACAATATCACCCACCTTGACTTCATGGATTTTTGGAGATACAGTCTGTTTCTTCTTGTCTTTAGGCTTCCTGTTTCAGCTTCCTTGATAAGCTCTGGCTGCTCTTTCTTTGCGGCTTTGAACTTCTCTGCTAACTTCTTTCTCTGTAGTCTTTGTGTTCGAGTGAGAGGAGCTGGAAACTTCTTGTGTCTTACAATTTACCACTCTTTGCTTGGCTTTGTCACCGGAGGCACCACGAAACGCGGTTGATTCCTGGTGAACTTAGGAGTAGGATTCCTAAGTTTTACACTTCCTGGGTATTGGATTCTCTTGAACACGCTAGCCTCTCTTCCATTTACTTTCCCTTGGATCTTGTTTGGTACTCCATTGGTCCTCCTTTCATTCAAGACCTGTCTCAAATCAACAGAAGCTACATTAATGGAAGCTACCGGTGGAAAACTCATCTATCAACATGGAGTCCTTCTTCTCCGGGAACTTCAAAATTCCTCGATCAATTCGATCCTGAACCAAGTTCCTAAATACCCAGCAAGTATTTGTGGCGTGATTCCAGGAATCATGAAACTTGCAGTACGCCTTGCCTTTGAGTTCTTCTTTGTTGGGCATCTTATGACCCGCAGGAAAAGTAATTAATTTTTCCTTGACAAGAAAATCAAAGATAGAATAGAGGAAAACAATTTGTACCCCTTTTTTTAGGGCTCATCGAAGGCCTCATTTTGAGTATACAAATAGGGTCGATTTCTTTATTTCTTCTCTGCTTCATTACAGTGGCGAGTAAATCAGACTTTTTTCTTTCTTTTGCTTTTGAATCAGTTTTGCCTTACTTAAGGGTGAAGGGCTTGTTACAGTGAATCCGAAAAGTAGGCATATCCGCTGCTCTCCTTCTTTACAAGGACAAGGAGCTAACATCTTTTAATAAAAATAGAAATCGAATGTCTTCTTTGGCTCTTTAAACCCCTAAACCGTCTGTCTAAGGTATAGAGTTTCTTTCATGGGGAAATCCCTTTTTCCCTTCCCGATGCTTTGCACGCGGAGAAGAGAAGTTTTCTATTACGGGAGGGGTGCCCTTAGTTATAAAAAGCGAATTTCACATTCATTCACGCACGAAGACCTACAAAGAAATTCAATTTCAAAAAGAGGATCTCTCTGTCCCCCGAGCGAGCTCCAGAACCAGAAGAAGCCACTTTCGTGCTACTAGCTTACTAAGCTTCTTTCCCTCTATCTCTACGAAAAGTACAAGTAATTCCAGACGCATTCTCATTAGCTCATTGGATTCGTCTTATATAAGCATTTCGGATTGGAAACTAATCGTCATACTGGTTGGCCCCGAACGGAAAGGGGGAGGCTTTCCTTTTTCTAGAGGATTTCGTAACAAAGGGCTCCTGAGGTGCTAGCCGCCCTCTCGGGCTAGACTTATACAGCCAGGCCAAACATACTGTGATTCGCCTAGCTGGGTGCTACCTTTTGGAATAGATCTCACCCAGACTTACTAGAATGCCACTTATTTCCTTTAAGGGGTGAGCTAGGCCTTACCTTACAACACACAGTGTTGACCGCTCCTCAATTCTGACTTTCGAGGGAAAGAAGGAACGATTGCAGCGATCACACCAAGGTCTTCCGTCGGATAGGGGCAGGCATTTTTTTTTCTCTAAGGGGCTTTACTATCTGCCTGCTTTTTCGCCTTCTCTCGGCTCCTAACAGCCTTGCCTTATAAAGTCCATATTTAGAAAGTCTCAAAGATGAGAGGCTTAAAGCCAGGTCTTCACTTCAGTCTTCAGCCGGACATTGCGGTTGGGTGAAATCCTATACCTGATAGCAATCCGCCCCGATACGATAGTGACTTGATCTAATAAAGGGAGCTTTAGTTGAATCATTTCCAACCTAACCCTCTATTTCCTCGGATGAGGTCTCGCTTATTTTATTCGATTTCCTGCTTCGAGTGAGTTCTACCTAATGGTATCGCACCAATCTATTCCATCTTCACCCAATCCAGAAGGACTTTCACCCAATACAGTAGAATGGCTAATTCCAGAAATCGAAATGAGGAAAGAAAGTTCTGTTCTTTTACACGGTATGAACTCTTCTTGAAGAATAACAACTAATGAAAGCCAATCTCGAGATCAACCTTCCTAAATCGATTTAGAGACCTCAACCTCACAGCTGGTGGAAGGCTCACTTAATAAGGTTACTGCCCTGCCAACGGGGATCTGCTTGTCTTGTGACCCTAACTGGAACAGAAAAGTCAGTTAAAAGAAAGGATGGCGGTTGAGAGTTTAGCCTATACAGAGATGGGTAAAAAGGACCTTAAAGGAAGTTTGCTCTTGTCTGATGAATAACAAGCGCTATGCTAGAAGTCATTTTTGTTTAGTAACAAGCCCTGGGAAAGCTAGCAACTTGCTTGTTAAAGTGCTTGCCCGCGGCTATTCGTAGATCTGTAGTTCTATATGTGACTTTCTTCTTGCGGCTAGAAGGTAGTGAGTGCATTGATGCAGAGAAGTTGGAATATAGTCAGTGTGCCACGAGCTTGACTGATTGGTGCTTTTTTCTACCCTGTCTTTCTTTCTTAATGAAATTAAGTAAAAGGCCTGATTATGAATCTTGAAAGGAAGGCCATATCCTATGGTAAGTACTGAACCGAACTACCGAACAAAGGCGGTGAATGGTTTTTCACAAGCCCCTCCTGGTCATTCGACCGATCAAGCTTACTATAAATCTATATCTTGAAAGGGTGGGAAAGAACAATAGCGCTCATAGGTAAAAAATTCTTTCTATTCCATTTGATTGCCCTCTACTCTTTCCTTGCAAGCCGTGCGACTAGACAAGTTAAGCCTTTCTTTTGAAAGAATTAGCTATCTAGTTGAGGGTCAGCAGCGATATGGTTTTCTTCCCTCCCTCTTTGACCATGGGGATAGCAGGTTCTCCGAATTCTATTGAAAATCTTGATGTAGGGTTATCCGAGTTTATCAGCATAATAGAAAGAATAAGCTATTGGGTAGGCATTCCTAGCAGCAAGAACGTCCTTCCCTAAGAACCTGTCTTATCTTACCCCTCTCTTTCAAGGGCTCGGTATGGAGTCGCCGTTGCTTCACCGACATGCACTTCTCAGTCCCATCGTTTCCGTGGTCAGGGTTATCTGAAGGTGACAAGCTACTTTCGTAACCCAACCAACGCGCGCCCCAGTAGTCTCGGTCTCCTTCCCATATTGCTTTAGGGAAGATTGACCAACCGATTTGCTAGATCAATGACCGCCTTCTGGTACTCATCGTACCCGGCTAATGCCTACCCTCTTTCTGTCCCTAGAGCATAGGATTTGAAAGAATACGAAGCATAACTTGACTACTTATTTTATTTCGATCGAGAAGAAAGAGTCGAGGCGAAAGGAAGAGGGTCAGTCTGTCTTTCATAGACAAAGAATGAATCCTCCTGTCCCCCATTCGTGTTGGAAGTACAGTTAGAAATACCTGTCCATACTCCCAGGCCGGTCTCCTCAAACCCCCTTAATGCTGTTGGATCCTCCCCATCGTGCTAGTAAAAGATATTCTAAAGCTTGGACTAATCATCCTTCTTCCGGAATGTCAGATCATGGTACACTCGGTCAACTAGATCAAAGGATCATGGGACTTCTAGACCAAACTTGATATCAAGAATAGGGAGACAGACCTAGATTTGGATTAGGGGTCAGCCCACTCGCTTACGATGGATGAGTGCGCCTGGGGAATCTTGTCCATTCAAGGTTCCTCGGAACCAAAAGAGCTATGCATTCTTAACAAAACAGGAGAAGGAGCATTCATCAGTTCGGCTAAGCTCTGAACAAGAATCAGTATACGCAAGAAAGAGAGTGATAGGACACTTCCAATTCGATGTGTTACGAATATGGTTGAGTGGCAGTTAAATGAGTCAGCGATGCCATTGATAAAAATAAACCTTATCTCATTTCTTATTAGAGGGAACCCCGGGACACGGGGTAGAATCAAAGAGGAATTTACCAAACTCCCAACCTTTCCCCACACAATCCACTGAGAGTAGCAGTCCGGGAATTTCCCAGAGATGGAAAATAACCACTGAAAAACGCATTTATTTGGTACATTCACCATAAAGCACAGAATTCAATGCGTTAGCGATCGCCTATTTGACCAAGGATCCACGAGTCAATCAAATATCGATTCTGAGCATGGGTGGGACCCCCGGGCTAAGCTAAATAGGTACAACAGGATCTATATTGCTTTCTTGCCTCTCTCTCTTTCTTCTTCTTTGCTCGTAGAGTTCTTCACCTAAAGCGCTTGATCAGACTGACGATCGTGAAATTGAAAGAAAGCATTCGACCGGGACAAGACCAACTAGACTAAGTAAGAATACCTGCACGGCTAAGACTTCAAGGAGGGTTGAGAAAGATTCGGAATTTCACTATTTCTGAACCCGGTAATGAATGCAGTAGAGACTTGAGGGGAATACTTTTGAGTTTACGAGTGAAGCTATGGGATAGTCAATCCAAGGAAAGCTGAAAACAAAAAGAAAGTTCCTATCCTTCATTCATTCATTCAATTATGTGGACCCCTTTTGGGAATCATTTAAGACCTAGACGATTCGCAACTAGCTGAGAATGGATGTTACACAGCCCTCCGTTCCACATATCTCTACTTTGAAGTGAAGCTACTTTGTTCATTCCCGAGTCGAGAGACCTTTCCCTCCGGATGGAAGCCTAAGCATCTACTTCGACATCCATCGGGGAAGATCCAACGAGCACTGTGTGAATCTCTGAAAAAAGTCTCATAGAGAGCAGCTAAGCAACGGAACTTGTCTTTTAGAAAAGAAAGGACCAGATTGGATTCCTTGTCCTCTTCTTAGCCCCTTCCGTGTATTCGAGTAGGTAGTCTCACGGTGTCCTTTTGTTCTCTGGTTTCACTCCCCTCGTTCTTTCCCATTAATATGATTGGATCTGTCATTGTACGAAGCGAAGCCTGCTACGAAGAAAGCAGGAATAGGATGGAATCATACACCCGCTTTCCATCATTACGGTTTTGAGTTTGGAGGCAGTTCTCACATGATCCTAAGACTTGGAGGAAACTTACCCCTAACTAAACTCCTTTTCTTAGCTTAGAAAGGATTCTCTTCTTCAAGCTGGATGTCTTGGTTGACAATTCAATTCCTATGAGCCTTCCTACCTCCTCCATTTCTTGAGAAGGAGTCCTATCTTCTTGATATCCAGGGATTCATTCGTTGTGCAGCAGAAGAAGACCCCTATATGGAAACTTAGCAAATGGGCTTGAGAGATGTATTGGTTAAAGAGGCTTTTCTAGAATCCCATGTAACCTAGGGGAAAGAAAGAATCAGAAAACTTAGGGTGGTAGGAATAAGCAAATAAAGAAAGAAGGGATTCGCTTACAGAAGTACTATCCCATCCATATTTGGATACCTCAAAAAAAGCCCCAACCCCTGCTCTTAGGTTTTCCTCTCCAGGAGCTTCACTCCGATCCTCTACTATTCTATTCTATTAGTATAGTAGAAAGAAGGTGACAATTCTTTACCGGAGAATCGGTTGTTTGTTCTCGTCTCGTCTCTTTCTCTGCTGCTGAGTATTGAGAGTTCCCCCCTCGCCTAACCAAACCAAGGGCTAAGTAAGTGCCCAACCTTCCTATCTCTTCGGCCTTAGTCGATCGAGTAGTTCGCTCCTTCTCTTGATCTGATCTTTCTCCTTATTATGTTTCGGTTGAGGTGGAAACTCTTCCCGACCTTCTGTCGAGTACCCAATTTCCTATTCCTTCAATCTGGGATATGCTACTTCAACAGAATCAGGTCGATCGAGTGCTGACTTTGCGTCTGCTGCTTAGTCTTAAGTTTAGTTAGCATCTGGTAACCTCGCCTAACTATGATTTCCTTCTTTCCCTTCGAATTTGACTATCCGGGAATCCCTTCCCTCTGCTCTGAAGCAGGACGGACTTGAAAGTAAAGTAAAGCTATTCTCTCTTCGCCCCTTGGAATGCCTACCCTAAATGCCGAGCTAAGTGTCGAACCTCTCTCTCAAGTAAAGGTCGAGTCTATTCTATTGCTAACGTCACTCAGACTGAGCCACATTGCAAATCCTTTTAGCCCAATTTTGAATAAAGGAACTAAACCTCGGCTTTTCAAAGCATCTTCGGGTTTCGGTCTTTTTACTACATGGGGCTAGTCCGCCTGATCTACGACCCTCCTCCTAAAAGAATGCTTCGTCTCAGTCCTATCAGAAAAGACCGGAAATGGGATAAATTGAGCCCGCCGTCAAGTAGGAGTCTAGCTCTTTTGTTTAAGCTCTAATGGAGGTGGTAGGCAAGGTTTTGCCCGATGAGTTAAGGGTATGGGAGCCTTACCTTAAGGGCTAGGAAAAACTTCCTTTTCTAAATCTTTTGGCTGCTTTGAAATCAGTCCTTTTGAAGAAATGGACGAAAGAAGAAAGCAAGGATGGAATGAAGGAAGAAAACTTCTCAATCAAAGAAGAGTACCTTTACCTAAGGTAAGAGGGAATCCAGTAGCTCTACAAGGGGCAAGGAAGCTAACCAAACCTAGGTTCTTTCACTCCAAAATCAATCATTCTTTTCCGGACGATGTGGGAGTCCCTGCTATCAAGTCAACTACTTTTGCACCCGAGTGAATATTAAGGGACACATAGAAAGCTCTACAAGAAGTCAGTGAAAGCCATCTCCCGCAGCTTCACATCTTCTTCTTATTCTTAGGACAAGTAGTAGATCCTTTCTTACGCTATTTGCAGGTTTCACATCCTTTAGTCTCGCAGTTCAAGCAATAGTACAGATCAGGAGTGGTAAGGAAAGATATTAAAGAGGAGCCGAAGGAAGATGGCTAATAGATTGACTTGCTTTTTACCTTTCGTATTCGGCGGAAGTCAATGGGAGGACCAGGAGCAGCAAGAGGCACAAGCAAGACCAGAAAGTTGAATCTGAATAGGCATGAATCGGAACAAGCAACGGATAGATCTGGCTCAAAGGTAGGCTTCAACGGAGTGAACTGGCGAAAAGGTTTCTTATTCCCATCGTTCGGATTGTTGTAATTACGAGGGACTTGCTTTTCCCAACATCTGTCTCGCTTCCAAACCAAAGGAACTAAACGCCTCCCTGTTCTAGAAATTTCGAAAAGTCATTGCCAAAAGTGCTTTCACCTACCTACTAGCTAGGGGCACAAGCCGGGAACCTACCCGGAGTCAGAGCCTTTCCGAATCCGAACTAGGGATCAGATCAACCTAAAGCAAGCACCATCAGTTGTGGATGAATCCAGAAAGTCTTTCTACTTAGCTCGTCAACCGAAGTAGCTATCAACAGCTTTAGCATGACAACTATAACATAAAGAAAGCCAGCCATGGTAAACTGTCAAAGCTTCTACTGTAGTGTAGCACCTGGGTTCAGCCTTCTCCTTCTTCCTAGTTTCGCTACAAGTTTCGATCTTGGCAAAGAAGTGGAATTTACCAACTCAGATTGAAGACGGCTCTTCCTTGCTAGTCGAAGAAGCAGTATTTGTCAATCTTCAGACGAGAAAAAAGCAGCTATTACCTCTCTTATGGCTGAATACAGAGATGTTTTTGCATGGTCTTATGCTGCCGGTCCCGATTCCTCCTTGGTGGAGTAGCACCGCTTGCTTGTACGGTCCGATGCCAAGCCGGTTAAGCAGGAATCGAGGAAAATGCATCCTGAACTGAAGTGTTGAGCTCTTTCGGTTAAAATCTGCAATGCAAGGAGACTTGTTCCCACTCCATCATGAAAGCTTCCTCCATACGGTTACAATCCCATCGCATCGACGGTCTAAACTTAGCATTCCCAGCAGCAGTTATTCTATTCTTTCAAAGGCCCCGGAAAGTCTTAGGCTAAGTAGTGCTATCGAAGCTTGGTAAGCAGAGAATGCAATTGGTAAGCTCTCGGACTGATATTTACATTAATTCAATTTCTGCTAGCTCATCAATTCATTCAATCTATCTTTCTATATGTAAATGAAATACGAATAACCGGCTTGGTTGGGATAAGGAATCAGTGGAAGTTAAGCCTGTGAGAGAATCGGATCAGGCTATCAGTATAATGGTGTCGGAAAAAGGCTCCGATAAGAGGATCATGATGGGTGTGTATGGAAGAAAGAATCCGAAGGAAAGAAGGCGACTTTGGAGGAATGAAATAGCTCGAGCGAGAGCGAGCGATAGTATAGCTAAATAGCCAGCGTTCCGGGCGAGTCTTAATATAATACCGGTACGATTTGACGATTTAGGTCACCCGGGTTCGAGAAGATTGATGCGAAGAGTGAGTTCTTGATGATGCTAGAGCCCATCTCAAATCCTGAGGAATCCAGATCTTTTCTTGAATGCCGGCGGCTTTCTGAAGAGTGATTCCTCGGCTAAGTGGGTTGAGTCTGTGTTTGATAGCAGTTGATGTGGTGAATTAGCCCCCATCCCGCAGGGGTTACTACTCGCTAGCCTTTCCTGTTGTTAGTGTCACCATGGGCTTTGTTGCCTCTGATTGAGCTGCCGCATGGCATGAACTCTGACATACTGATTGAGGAATGAGCGCAGTCAAAGGTTGGTGTTAAAGGGAGAACTGCGAGGAGACGGAGACCTAAAGCTTCTATCATAACTAGGCGGCTATACATCATAAGATAAGGTGGTAATCAAAGATCCAACACCATGAGCAGCAGGCTTGCTTTCGTTTCGCGCTAAAAGACAGAAGGGATCACGAGAAAGAGGTTCGATTTCCTAGTATCCCGGATGCCCAGACCTCCATTGGTTTTGACATATATAACCCGACCGAGTAGAAAGCGATTCAGGACTACTCGCATGTTGGAATGCGGGGCGTTCGTTTACCAGGTTCAGCACGAAAGAATAAATAAGCTCTAGCAAGGATTGCCAAGTTGTATCATTACTTTGGTAGTTTTACAGTTGATTAATTCAGCTGACATTGTTTGCCATCCGTTGAGCGCTTTATATGAAGATATACGCCTGTTAAGGGACAGAGATTGGCGATGCACGCTACAACATAGACAGGGGCGCTAGGAGGCAATCACCAACCAAGGTGACACGGTACTTTCTGGTTAAACAATCTCTTTTTTTTTGGTCTTTTCTTTCTCTTTCTTTTGAGGTCCAAGTCCATAGGTTATGGAATAAAAGAAATTCCTCTAGCATCTAGACTAGTTTATAGTTTCAAGCCTACCAAGGCCAAATCCCAGAAAGTACCCTTTGGAGAACGTAATCACAGTCAAAACTAATCCACAGAGGGCTTAAGCGGGATTCAGCTCGACGGGCGGGATGATGGATTGGAATGAATTAATTTGAAGAGAATTCATGCACCTTTGAGTTGATTGGTATAGAGATGTCTTCCCGATGTGAATGGTTGATGAGACCCCATTATCATCTGCCGCCATCAATTGGGGAAAAAGGTATTCGACTAGCCTGTTCCGTAAGGGCCCAGGCTGGTTGGGTAGGATCTCGTCATCATCGCTCCACTCCGGTTTATGTCGCTAAAGGACTACATACCTCGCTACCTAAGACCGTTATGAACGATTTCTTCTGTCATAGGCCTTTTCAAGATCGAGCTATCTGATCTACATCATTCATTCTATCGCACTTCCGGTCCCAATGCCCATTTGATTTGGGGGTGTGTTCGAAGCCAACTATTTTAATACAAAATGACATTATATATATATAAGATCAAGCTATTATCCCATTTAAGAAGATTCGCCACGGGAAAGGGATAAAGCCATTAAAATCGTTAAATTTTCCACCCTCATTTTTTTGAATCGCCTTATGGGGCTTTCTCTCTAGAATCTGGTTCATCTTGTCTCTGCTTATTGGCTATCCTTAATTGCCGTTGGTTATGTACTGCACCTAGAGGTGCTATCATTCCGGGCCTTAGCAACAGGCTGCGGTTTAACCTTGCTAAATCCAGATCATCCTGTGCTCACAGCAATCGTCTGGGGAGAGCCCCCTCTTCTTCGGGTTCGGGCTCTCTATTTTGTTATGCTAGGACAAGCGATTCTCTAAAATCAGAGCAGTTCAAGAAATGCTTCTCGGAACCGGATTAAGCAATCTCCAATTGAGGCATTAAACATATAGATAATGATTCCCCCCAGAAAGAAAGCGAGTCCCTCTTGTCTTGCTTGTAGGAGTTGTGAAAAACTATAGTTTTCCCGGTCCAATATTCAGCCATCCACATAAAGATAAACCGCTAATTCCTTGGACAGTTATCACTATTGGAAATCTCAATCAGGATGAAGCTCTCTAGTAACTAGAGAAGGACTGAGTTTGAATTGGGGTTGTTCCTCTCTCTAGAACGGATCAGGACAGAGCTTCTTTTTTATTAAACCCCAGGGGATTCCGTGCTCGATCGAAAGCGAGGCAGATTCCCACGCGTTACGCACCCGTTCACCACTTGTCTTGGGGTACCACCGGCAGGCGAGACGAATGAACGATTTCTTCTATCTATGTAATTTCATTTATTCTTATGATATTTCTATTGAGTAATGAAAAATCGATGCATGAATGCTAATCATCTCAGCATGAATTCGAGTTTCATCTCATCGGGTGACTGGTATGGTCATAGGATCCGTCTTCTCCCCTTGGAGAGAGAGCACATTAGCTATGAACTGAAATGGATGTTTAGCATCCTGAGCTAACTCACTTACTTTACTTACTATAGTAATAGGTCATCCTTTCTTCTTATCCGAAGGTTCTTTCTCTTCCCACAGCCTATTCTCAAGCAGCAGGTGATCCACTGCCGGATCCATCTGCATATAGGCGCCTTATTGGTCGCCTACTTTATTTGACAGTCACTCGTCCGTCCATATATTCCCTATGGCGAATTCGCGCCTTTTTAATTAAGTAAGTAGGGCCTCGCCGTCAATCTACTGTCTCAGTTTAAGTTTATGTCCTCACCCCGTGAACCTCATTGGCAGGCAGCCATTCGCATTCTGCGATACATAAAATATGCACCAGACCGCGGAGCTGGCTTTCTGATAACTACACAGTATCTTATATTGCCTCCCTGTCCAGGAGAACATACGATTACGATAAAGAAGATAGCTATGGGGAGCGGGGGTTGGGTACTCCTATCCTACTATTACGGATACGGAAGCTAGCTACGGTTTATAAAAAGAAAGGCCTTATAAACGAAACATGGAAGAGAGACCTCATTCACGAGTCTTCAATACCCCTATGGCAATTCTAGAAGGCTTTGTTAAGCTAGACCAGGTCCAGAGGGAAAGAAAAGAAGAGCAATGACCGAACCATAGGAAATGTGGCCAGAATGAAGCCAGAAGGGTTACTTGGGAGCGGGACTTCTTCAACTTATGTTATGCAATTTTTGTTATGCAATTGATATTCTCACCAGTAAACAAGGTTAACCAAAACAACTGGGACATGCCACCGAGATGTAGCTACCGTTGCTAGCGAGCAAAGAGAATGAGACCTAACTCCTAGCTAACCAAGCAATCTGTCTTCTTCATTGACTGTCAAAGCAGATCAATAGCCTGTCCCCAGGGAGTGGTGTTGTCAGGGAAGTGAGCTGGAACTCTCAGTGAAGCCATTCCTGCAGTCTTATCCGATGGGAAGGGAAAGAAGGCTGACTTTGTTTGATGGTACTCACTCTGATTAGAGAAGAAAGAAAAGAGATCGGATAATCTTCGGAGTTTTTGATTGAGAAAGAATCACCCCCTCTTCACCGGCATTCTCAGAGAAGTAAGGAGCAAGTGAGCGCCAAGCGACAGGAAGGATCACGCCTCAGAGCTCTTCCTTGAATCAGAGAAAAGAAGTACGAAACACCAGCAGAAAGTAAGACTTTCTTCTTCTAATATTATAGGGTCTAGTGGGGGTAAATTTCATTCATTATATCATGCTTACAGCACTTATTCTTATCCGGAACTTTAATCCTAGCTCCTATGAGTGAGTATACACCTGCACAAATCTCACGTGTTAGCGAGTTGCGCTATGAACGAATGCGTAGCTTGACCAAGAATTTATGTTGTTGAATCCGTAGCAGAGTTAGATTTAGAAGGCATGGCTCTCTAGCCGGGCCGGGTCATAAAGCTTGGAATCTGCACAATAAGCTTCGACCCTTTTTTCTATTTGCAGTTGGTCGATGAGAATGTTCCTCATTTCGCGCTGGTAAGCATCCAAGGCCCCTCTCCCATCATAAGGATTTAGTATCTCGTACCTTCTCTTCAGGATATCCCAGCGGGCATCATCCGGGATAAGAGGGGGGTCAATTTCTGGTATATCCAGGGGAGGATCAGGTTGTATGGGGGCCGGCTGCTCTACCTCAAAATCACTCCCTACAGATGGTAATGAAGGCACTGACGGAACCGAGCCTGCAGGTAAGGGTGGCAGGTCAGAGGGGACCGATGGAAAGGACTGCCACGGGGAGTTGTATTCCCTCGGCCCAGGATTAGAAGGGCCTGCATCATGCCTGTTCGGCACTTGGTCTACGCTCGTAGCTTCCGAGGGAGACATTGATGCACCGTCGCCCAGTACGGATGTCCAGCCTGATCCGGAGGCCCCCGAAGGATCCATCATCCAATTTTTTAAACCGAGATTGTCCGCCAGGGCGAAAAAAGGAATTCTTTAATACTTGAAGTCTACTCTTCCCACTTAATGTCAATTGTCTACGATCAGTATTGATGGAATTCCCCAGTCCTTTACTTAAAGGCTTCGAGCGGATCTTCTGTACTTTCTTCTTAGAGGCCTTAGGAAAGCCCCTAACAAGGGACTACCTTGCCCCTACCTTACCAGTTCAAAACCGACTTTTTACTAGATGAAATTGGCCATACAATCAACATATATTGTGAGAAAGAAGAAAAGGTTTGAAGACGTGAGACTGATAGGGAGAGGAGTGGTATGGCGTAGAAAGTCG
Organism: Euphorbia neoarborescens; assembly: GCA_948330485.1. Classification (NCBI taxonomy): domain Eukaryota; kingdom Viridiplantae; phylum Streptophyta; class Magnoliopsida; order Malpighiales; family Euphorbiaceae; genus Euphorbia; species Euphorbia neoarborescens. Next base: position 59,817 of record CAOJCR011951863.1, on the reverse strand, counting down.
AACGTAGTGAGAAGAGCGTAGCCAAGTTAAGAAGGAATTTATCTGATTTGCTTCGATCTAGTATACTGGTATTGCTTGAGACTCGCACAAGATGCACTCAAATTGCCAAGCAAGAAAGCTAGCTCAACTCTCTAAAGTTATTAAAATGGATGCACAGGGAGTGGGTATTTTGCTCTTCCTGGAGAGGTTCCTTTGATATTTGATAGAAGATTGGTACTTGAAGTCAGAAAGAGGTAGAGATGAGATAGTTATTGCAGCTGAAGGAAGCTAGCCACAAGGAAGGAGAACTCTTAGATCCGGATCCCAGTCCACGACTCTATTATCATCCCTTTCTGGTCTCTTCTATCAATCTTTCATGGGTTCATTACGAGCAAAGAAGCCCTTGTGCGAAAGCCGGCCCGGCCCCTTCATAAAGAGGCAGGCAAGCTAGCTCATTGCATGGAAGAAGAGGAAAGAAGCCTCACTGGCTGAGTGCATTAGCTATAAAGAAAGCCTACGCGCGTTAGCACGCACAGCCCCTTTCTTGCTCCTGCCCTCATCAGTCGTGGCTCCCCCATATCAATTATCCGAAAACTAGCAGTTCACCAGGTTCTTTGCTTTGAAAGGAGAGACTTTATGGGGCCTGTCCTATATCCTTAGATTCTTTCATTCGCTCTGTCTGCTTTTAGTGATTAGACTAGCTTCTGAAAGCTATCTGAATCGTAAGAAGGTAGCCTTTCGCGGATTCTCAAGCAGGGGATTCTTCCATTCGCCGGAAAGATCCGAGTAGAAAAAATAAAGAAAAGAAAACCTGGGCATAGAAAGAAGGGCTGAAAGGTGGTCCCGTAATGGGCAGGTAGCCAACCTGGGGAAGAATGTTTCCGGTACTTAAGAAAGTAGCGAAGTCAATCTCTCGACTAGTGTAGGAGTTATATCAGATGCTCTCGTCTAAGTCGATTACCCCCAAGTCATCGTTCTATCAATCTCTTGCTCTTCTGGTAACTGCTATTGAAACTAAATGCCCTCTTTCTTTTCGTATTTCTTTCGAGAAAGTGCTTTATTAAGCATCATACTCTTCTAAGGGATCGACTTCCCTTGATTCTCTTACGGAAATTCCAAGGAAGGGAGAAATCTCCTACTCTAGAGACAGACACGGGCTAAGGGAAATCGGCTTTTTCTTTTTCTTTAGGGGGTTTCCTCTCAAAAGGTATTTGATTCTTCTGTTCTTGACAGAGGAGGTACAAGAGAACGAACACTAGCATCTGCTTTCGAAGGGAAGACTCTCTCAAAAGTGGAGGGGAGAAGTGACAAGGAAGAAAAACAGAAAAGCTTACGAGGTCAGCGCGTAAAAGCTACGGGGAAGAGAAAAGCTAAGGGAACAACTCATACAGTACAGCGGTTTCGGGGGCGGAGCCTGTTGGATGTCTCACACTTTTTCTTGCTTATGGCCACGGCGAAAGCCTTACTCTTACTACATACGATTTACTAGGCGTTTGAGCCTCGGGGAAGCAGCCGACAGGGCGGAAAGACGAAAGCAGCTCAAAGACGTCTTGAGACATAAATTCCTTTTTTTCCAGAAAGATTCGCGGTAACAACTACCATAAGACCAGAGGCACTAAGGTCGAGATGACAACAAGCGATTAGCTAGTATAGATGAAAGCCAGTCGTATTAGTTTAAGTCATAGCGCATCACGGCATTCCGTGGAACCATAGGGTTTTTTATAAGTATGCCTTGATAACTAAGCAAGAATAAGATAGAGTTCGTTGTGTCGCCTATCGCTTCTCCCACGTGCAGTTACCCAACTAAGGAAGCTCTTACAGCTCGAAGGTCCCAGTCTAGTTTTTCTATTATAAATTAGGCTAAAGTCTCATGAAGATTAAAGAGTTTTTAAAATTTCAATAATGGTTTCTCAGTTGACTGTAGAGGCAATGGGAGAGATAGGGGTCCCCCTATGCTGTGGTTTTTAAAAATGAAATTTTTTACTACTATCCTTTTCGGCAAACCACATTTCCCAAGTCTGGGATATGAAAGTGGTAGAGGATCAAGGCAGCAGGAGATGGAGGCTGACTGGTATATACGGATGGCCTGAGGATTACACTAACGGCAACATCAATTCTAAGGATAAAATCCGGAATTGAAAGCGGGAAAGCCGCGCTTAGGAAGAGGAGCTAGACCAGGAAAGGAAAATTCCCTGAAGTAAAGGGACTTCCATTACACAGCAAATGAAGCAAGAAATAAAACTAATTCTTTTAGCCGGAAAAGCAGTTTTTGTCAAGCAAAAGAAATCTTCAAGGCCAATGGGAAGATACCCAGGAACCCCTTACCTAAGGGGGCGGCTTCTTACACAGGAACTCAAGAAAGCGATAGGGAACTACTTTGAATAGCGATATACGGGCGGGACGGAATGGCTGAAAGGGCGTAGGCTGATTGAAAAGCTTACGGACCGGAACCACTGGACCAAGAAAAATAGATAGGCGGTACCACCGCCCTCCTTCGACGATCCACTGGTAGACCACGAGAAAAAGAAACTGACTGCACCTCCATATATGGAAAAAGTTGGTTTTGAATTTCCCTAACTCTATTGAATTGACGTTCCGATGAAGAAGATTCTTTCAATGATTCCCGTGCAAGATCATTCTTTCTCTCTAATAGCCTTTTTCTCCGCTGTTTATTGAATTGAGTGAGTTATGCTTAACACTTGTTCTTCGTAAGGTAGCGGCAGAGAAGCTAGCCATGCTCGGAATCGCCTATCTACCATGCTTGCAGCCGCGAGCTTGCTGAGCATAGGAATCCACCCGCCTTACTAACCGATGAGAAGAAGCTGGGATGCATCTTTCTTTCCTCCCTGAAGTTGACCAATTCCCTACCCCACTCCAAGTAGCCGATCTCAAGCACTACCCATTCGTCTTTTCAGTGGATGGCTTTTCTTACCTTTCGCCTGAAGCTGCTTGCTGAAAGGTCAGTGGCTGGTGGTATAATATATAAGAGAAAGGCTGCATTTAGGGGCGCTGTTTTCATCTAATTAGAAAAATCATAAGAGAAGAAGAGCTTGATCGAGCGATCTGTCCCTCTTTCCCCATTAACGAAAACCTTTCGCCCAGAGTGCTTAGCCTCGAGTGGTTTAGATACCCGCGAAGCCGGTCCCCGAAAGGCAGAGTAAGTAAGGAGTGAAAGTAGCGGACAGAAAGTCGAAAGAGCTTTGCTTAACACAAGATAATCGATTGCTTTCCGTCAATTTCTTACACAGGCCACAAAAAGCAAAGGAAGAGAGAAGAAGACTTTAAACCTCCGTTCCCCCGCTGGTCAAGCATCTTTAGATAGAACAAATTAGTCATTTTAGGCCATGCTTAACACTGTTAGTCTGACGGATCTTCTTTCTGTGAGGCCCCGGGTAAAGCTAGTCAGTCGTACTATGCTCGGCTTACATTTAGCCTATCGGGAAAGCAACTTTAGTAGTCGTCTGCCTTTCCACCCGTAAAGGAAGTACCCCCTCTCCTTTCAGTCGAGTCACTTTGTACCTCTCCTTGACTGTTAAGTCAAGCATCTTCAAACCGCTCCGTGGGTGCAATCAGTTCTGGCACAAGACAAATCCCTTCCTCGCTTAGAACTAAAGTTCCTTCAAAGACTCCAGTCAAAGACAGAGAAGAAGCTAGTGACGAGTGCTGTGATTGCTTACAGGTTTTTTCTTATTCAAAAGAGTCCCAATGCAGATTTCCACTTCTAAGACGAGTAGGAGCTAGCGTCGGAGAAGTCATTAGTCTCTAAGTCAGGCTGTCTTGTCTATCTTTCCTCGCAAAATAAAGTTCGTACAAAGATCCATGATCCATGGTCTTTTGTCCCCGCCCCTTTTGTCGGCTAAGCTTACTAATAGGGGTTCCGATCTCTGTAAACAGTTATCAATCCGTCTCTCTTCTAGAGCCTTCACCTTCTTCATTCAGTTTCTGAATCTGTGATGAACGAAGAGTTTTTGGTCTATTGTATTGTCAGCTCGCAGTTTTCAGTTTATTCACTGAAACTGAGCACTTGCTTTCTTGGGCAATTGAATCAGGAACCGGTGAAGAAGACAAGAGGGAGTGCTTTTGCTACCATTTGCCGGACATCTAACCTCAGCAACGCACCTACTACAGCCCGTTGCAACAGACTTTTTCTAAGAAAGATGGGGCCTTTATTAGAATGTCTTTCATCAACCAACGGACAGGACAAGAAGGGATCAAGGAAGGATAGATCCACTTGTTGCAGAAGCGAGAAGAGCAATAGCAAGAGAGATATTCCATTGATCTAATAAGAAGGGAATTTCCTTGCTCTAGTCAAGTAGCTGGTTCTAGACCTAAAAGAAGGACATTTGATGACACGACTTATTGTGGAGAAGCCTACATAGCCCGTAACCCCTCAGTGGACTCAGAAAGCGGAGAAATAGACTCGAACTAATGGACATCTGACCGCTATTGAATAACATAAAGTCATTGAAATAGGCGCTTAGTCAGCCTGAAAGGTGTCTTCTTAAGATTTTGTGGTTGGAATCAATCTCTTTCTTTAAAGTCCAGCTCTATACTTAAAAAAGCCACCAACCGCTCACGCTTCCTCTTATCCAGGCGACAGCAAGAAGTAAACCTTCGCTACACCAAAGAACTAGCGGCACATCAAAGAATTTCGACTGCTTATTCATTCGATCTGCTAAACGAACGAGCCCGAATGGGGGTGGAAGATAGCTATGCATACTCTCTAATGCATTCTTTTCGATACAGTACGGTATACGGAACACCAACCCAATCTCGATGAAACTAGTAGAGTAAGCAGGAGTTTTCTAGGGTTCATGTGATCGTTGCCACGGGGGAAGCTTACCCCGCTCGAAACACTACAAGGACATTCTTTCTCTTAAGTAAACCTGTCCATAGAATGAGGTCACCACTCTTTTCTTTCGGATTTTAGCTATCACTGGTCTGTCGGCTTCCTTACTGGCCGTTAGTGAAATGGTACTAGAAGTGAAATACGAATGTCTATCCGGAAGAGGAAGATAAAATCTTACTTGAAAGCGCCGTAGTTCCTTTTCGAATTGCTTCCAATATGTCTAGTCGCTCCTGAGGTAAACTAACTAAAATTTATGTAAATAGCCTTACATCTATAGCTAGAGTCAAAGCAATAAATGTTTTTAAGCTATCCCTTGATAAAAGGTATTGTAGAGCCGGATGAAAGGAATAAGGAAAACTCCTTACCAACACTCCTTACATTGAGAAAGATGCTTTATTCGCAGGTTAGACTATGTAAGGCAGGATTCTTAATGCCCAGCCAAGTCAAGCCAAGATACCTTTGATAGCTTCAATAGTGAAAAGCCTTTCCATGACCATTTATGAATACGCTTTTGAACCGGGGGAACATATTTAAAACTATCTCTAGATATAAGAAAATGGAAAGCCATTCTAGGACCGATTCAATTACTACTTTCACTTTTACCCTAGACAAGCCATACTAATACCATCCAATTAAAGCCAGAAGGATTACCATTGATATAAATATCTCGTATGTACTTTGGAACACGAAGCTCAAGCTCACTCGCCCACAGGATGGCATTACTGGAACCATAGAGTCGAGGAAACCATATTCTGTACTAGAACCATCCATCCGGAAGATACATATTAATAAGTAGTTTAGGATTCCTCCAGCAGTGTTCCCATTGTGTAATGGACCACAAAGGCTATCTCGGCTATCATTGAACAGGGCTGGTTGCTCAACGAAAGGCTCTACCCAAGTAGATAAGAATGTATCAAACCAAGGCTAAACCAGTACCCTAAGTTGGTCTCCAATCGAAGTCCCAATTCAAGTGTGCCAAACCCGCATTCTCCTTTTGATTGGGAAGGATATGAATGAAATAAGCTTCTCAAAACCGGATTTGTTAAGCACGACGAAGAAAGCTTATGCCATTTAATTGATGGAGGAGAAGCGATAAAAGAAAAGTCTCACAGAATTACCAAAAAGCCCCGATCTAGCCCTGATCTAAGGTGAAAAGCGAGTCGATCTGATCTGGTATCCAATATCAAATGGAAGTCGTATCACCCTTGACATAAGAGGTTTTCGGTCCCATTTCTTCTTGCCATAGAGGTCGAAGCTTCTTTTCCTGTTCCCGACTCTGCTGCCATTTCATCCGCTACAGTTAGCTCGAAAGCGAATTCAGTCACCCCAGGGTCTCAATCCGGGATCAATGCCATTACTCTAAGCTTGATCAAATGGTTTCCGGGGCCGCTGCAGTTGTTCACGAATCCCTTTCAGGGGTGAAGGAAGAATCCGGTGCTATTGGACTGCCTGAAAGCTTTCCTTGGCACGAACGGGAGAATAAGAAAAGGAATACGGGGCGAAGGGCAAATGAGTTAGGAGTTCAATAAGCCAAGCTTCCCCCAAGAGTCTAAGAATTTCCTTACTTATGTGATTTCGGATAAATCATTACAGCGGATCATCGTCGTCCCTTAACTGAAAGTCAAAGGCCCTTCCTGATCAGTAAGTAGTGCTTTCTTCTGGCGTGATTTTCATCTGATCTTTCCTGGTATGAAAGAGAAGGGGCCTTTGCCTTGTATATGCTTCAACCCGGGGGAGAGAACCCGCTCCTCAAGAAAGAGTTCACTCACTCCGCTAGCAGGCGCTTTTCAACAGCAGCCTAATTATCATCTCCGTTCGGCATGAAGTGAAGGATATTCCATTAGTAATGAAAAAGGGGGAGGAGCCGAGCCGATGAACACTGCACCTTCGGTTACTTCGTTCCTTACCCGAGCATGGTTTTTTTCTCTTTTCATTCGCACTTCCTTTCCTCTCTCAATCCTTATGCGGAGTAGCGATTCATTCGCGGGTGCTTGCAAGAAGTGGGAAGTTTCTGTTGATTAAGGGCAAAAAATGGGATTTCGCTGGCAAGAAAGTAGGTTAACGTAAGAGGGTTCGACAAAGCCTTTCCGTTGGGAAATACCTAAAAAGCTGCGCTAAAGACTGTTAGCCTTCCCTTTAGTACTTTCGCGAAGGTGGAGTCTACAAAAATGTAAGATCTGCCGACTCCTTTGCTCAGTGAACCCCGCATCTGAGGGTCGGGGCGTGAAGGCCTGTCGGCTTTGGAAATCTGACGATTACTTAAAGGCTGCGAGTACCGATGCTCGAGACTTCGTCCTCCGCCTCGAATGAAATGACAGTTTTGGGTAGCTCGACTAAAAGGAGAGGGAGGAAGACACTCGATTCAAGACAGTATAAGATCCGTCAGTCTTTTTCGAATGCCCTTCATTTCACTGAGATCACTAATTCAGATTTCGCTTATGGTAAAGTAAGCTAAGCGAAAGCCTCTCAGAAATGAGGGAAAGCCACAGAAGCTGGCCTTACTAGATAGGGGGTAGCCCCAAAAGGGGGATTCTTTGAGTTCATACCCAAGCCCAAGAAGGGCTGCTGCTAAGATCCCAAATCGAGATTGGCTAGATGGGAGTAGCTCATGCCCGGCTCGGGAAATGATGTTTGATAACATGGATTCCTTCGTGAAAGAAAGAAAATGCAATGGTGGGAAATGAATAGAAATGGCTGGTATGTTTTAGTCTTTCCCCTAATGAGCTGTGTTAGTTCCTAGGAGTGATGTTACAACATCCCTTAGTAAGAGCATCCGAGATAGCCAAAGATCCGACAAGAACAAAGGTGGTAGCACATTAGAATAATAAGAATGAAAAGAAAATCCAGCTTAAAGCGCTCAAGGAACCCTATTTCCTTTTGAGATCCCTACCCAGACCGAGTTCCAGTTCCATTTTCATCATTTTTTTCTAAACCAGCATCAGTGACTATCTAAGCACAACCCTAAAATTACGGAACAAACTGTAGTTTGACTGTCCATAGTCTTTCTTTGGTTCGAAAGCGAGATTGAGATCTATATTTTACCTCTGACGGAACGGAATGCAACTTATTCCTATTGATCCAGTTTACATTGACTCAGTCAGTAGTTGGCCGTTGATTTCATTTAGTTGACCGAAGTGGGAGGCAGCATCTGAGCTAGTTTCATCTGTCGATTGAGTACAGAGCCGGTAGCCTCACCAATCTATATAGTTCTTTCTCAACCATCAGTGATTCCTTTCGTGCGTTCTTCCATAGTGACTCTCTATCCGTTGGGCCTAAGAATGAATGATTTACGCGCTCCTTCGTTCGGAGTGAGATGTCTATAACCTACGTACGTGTAAATCAAGGCCTTTTTTCTTTTTCCATGCCTGCTGTTACTTCACTGGGATAAACCACAGTATATCGCTTTTTTTGATGCTACTTAGACTTGAATCAACCAACCGGATCTGTTCGATCTCCTGCGGCGAGTGCTGCTTCTTTGACCTGTGCTTCCTACGCCTTTGCCCGTGGGTCAATTGCTCTCACTCTAAGAGAGAGGAGGGGGGATACCGTAAATCCACTCTGCTACAGGCTATTCAGCTAACCTTTTATATTAGAAATATGTCTATGTCTTAAATAAAAAAAATAAGAGAAAAAAGCCTCAGAACAGAACGAAAGAAGGAGAAAGCATAACTTGCGTAAGATAGAAAGATCGATTATCCCATTTCTTGCCTAAAAAAGGGGACCTACTCTCTTTTCTAAATCCAATCAATAGCCCCGAGATTCCTCCCTTTCACCTTTCAGTCGATTAAGCAATTGATCCAGTCGTTGACGTTGCAGGTGATTCTTATGCGGCCACCACCTTTTTCTTTAAAGTATGGGTTAAACCATAGGTGTGAAAGATAGCCTACACAAGCTGGGCCTAAGGCCTCATATAGATTCCGCTTAGGGGTTTATGAGAGATTGATTGATGGACCTCCTTAGAAGAGCAGAGGTTTAATCCAAGACCAGGAAAGCAAGCTATATCGAAGCCCAATGCCAAGCAAAGCCCTAGACTACAAGTGAAGAAATTGGGTTCAACTAAGCCCTTAACCCAACATGAGGTGGAGCTTTAATCCGACACAAGATGGGACCCTATTAGGATAGTGAGCTTAGTCAGCCCAACATAGGTTGTCAACCAAAAAGGATAAGTTCCCGTGATTTAAGGTTTCTTGATTTCGGTCGAATAAAAGCAACTCCCACTCGGGAAGTATCAGATTAAGCAAACACTCAACCCTTATTCAACTTAGACTTTCACTCAAACCGATGAGAAAAGAAGGACTGGTAGGGATGGAACAGAAGTCTCACGGGGTTAAGCAAACTCCCACGGGACAGAATGCTCTAGAAGAAGCTCCGAATCAGCAGCTATAGAAAGAAGGAGTGGTGGCAAGCAGGGCAAGAAAAATCTGACTCTAAAATATAAAAGATATATAATTCCTTTATACATGATCCCCAATACAATGCTGTGGGACGGACGAGTTCCTACTCGGCTATGAATTGATTGACGAAAGAAAGGGGAATGTGTTGGGATGTAGCAAAATAGGAGGGTGACCTTTTTTGTCAGCCCTTTCCTTAACTTAACAGTATGGGTAGATCCCTAGCTTTGGTAGGCATGTTGGCGGTGCGCTTCGTCGGGTTCGCTATCTGTCGGTCGGTAAGCGTGGACTAATTCCCATTTATCAAGTAGTGGCTATATTTCCTCTGTAGCAAACTTGGATAGAGTGATCTCTACGACCTTGCAAATTAGTTTGAGCCCGCAACTTCGTAAGGCGAAGGCGCTGTTATTGCTTTGGTTAACTCAGCTGTGATAGGTTTAAAGGGAGTAACCGGGTGCCAGAATGAATTGGTAAAAAAAAAATTGTCTTGCAAACTGGCGGAGATTGTACGGTTCTCCCCGAAGCACGTTGCCCTGCCGTAACGTCAGAATGCCGCATCGCATGGAGATCAGATACTATCTTTTTTGCATTTTCACAACAGCAATAAGTAGCAAGGGCCCTTTTCATCGACCTTGTCGACTAATCATACAAGATTTAGGGCATCTCTTAATTACCATGGGGCCGCCACGTGAAGCTCATCGGATGACAAATAAGGAGCCTGGCCATCTTCGCATTGAACTTCCCGGCTTCAATGTTCTCAATTGCAAGCATTTCCGGGACATAATCTTTCAGCTTCCCCAGGTCCGGAAGCGGGAAATTTATATACAGCTTAGGAAAATACAGGTCCAACCATGCATAGAAGTAGTAGACCGGGAATTCCGCATTGCACTGGCCTGGACCCAGTTTCTCTTGGGCAACAGCGCCCAAACCGTAATAAATGCTGGACGGCCGGAGCTATGGCTACTCTCTTTCCCTGCACCAAGAACCCGGCCATGACGAATGTTTCTGAGCGAATGACGTTGCTGCGGTTGTTCGGAAGGACAAAGCGGCTCAACCAAAGAGCCAAGAATGCGGCTAAGTCGTTTCACAGGAAAATTCCGGAGTCGGGCTTCGGTAACCTGCAGCAAGGACTTCTTCTTCCCCAGCAAATTATGCCGCTGGACCTGTGGTAGAATGGAAGTAGGCCGTCTCTGACATACCTTTCTCCTAGCCTGAGTCCTGCTCCACGGGATAACTATGATCGAATGCTGACTGCGTGCTACCCCGTGATCGTGATCGCCAGCGGCCTGGAAGAGGAGACCTCATTGTCAGCCTTAAGGTAAATTAAATTCGATCGATCATGAAATGTTTTGTTATGTTCTTTTTGAACCGTTCCTTCTTTATACCATACCAAAATTTATGCAAGCCCATTGCCGGCTAAGCCGAGCCATGCTACCAAGCACCCTTAGCCAATGATCCAGTTGCTTTCGTAGAGTACGTTGATCCAAGAACGAAAAGAAAAAAAATATTCCTTTCCCTTCGGTCAAGTGACTACGTACCTTTCGAAATGAGGATGTTGAAGATTTCTTAAAATCTTTATTAGAGCAAGGGTTGATCGAGCTTCCCGAACCTAAGAGACCGGATGCGGTGGGACGAGTAGGAGATCCCAAATACTGCTAATTCTATCGGGTTCTTAAGTCATCCGATAGAAGATTTTGGGGGAGATCAAAAAGTTTTCATTTTAAGATGATGGTGTCATTGAAATGGACCCTCCTAAGCAAGCTGTGGTCACCTCAAATCCGGTATTTTTAATAGTTGGAGATAGCAGAGAGAGCTCGGTAAAGAATGGAGATTCTGGCTTCTTCTGTGAAGTTCTGTTAGGTTCTTAGTAACTGAGAGTACGACTATTAGTAGCAGTCGGCGACCCTTTCTTATTTTACTTCACATAGCTTTTCGTCTCCTTGATAGCTGGAAGTTCTCCAAAAGTATGAAAAGCTGGAGGACTTTGTACCATCCATTCCAGTGTGGTGGGATTCTGTTCAACAGCCCAAGGACTTGGAGCACATCTTTTGTTATTTCCACTGCTTGAAGTGATTGTTACGACCACGAAGAAACGACGAATCCCAACTACGGATATATAAGAGCCAAAACTGCTAAGGGCATTCCATCCAGCGTAAGCATCTGGATAATCTGGAATGCGACGTGGCATACCCGAAAGCCCTAAGAAATGCATGGGAAAGAAGGTCGGATTAACCCCGAAAAAAGTGATCCAAAAATGGATTTGACCTAAAGTTTCAGGGTATGTCCGACCAAAGATTTTACCCACCCAATAGTGAAATCCTGCAAATAAAGCAAAAACGGCTCCCATAGAAAGTACATAATGGAAATGTGCAACCACATAATAAGTATCATGTAGAGCAATGTCTAGCCCAGAATTTGCCGGGACTATTCCAGTGAGTCCTCCTATGGTGAACAAAAAGATGAACCCTACAGCAAATAACATGGGTGTTTTGTATTGTATCGAACCCCCCCACATGGTAGCGATCCAACTAAAGATTTTGATTCCAGTGGGGACAGCTATGATCATGGTAGCTGCGGTGAAGTAGGCACGGGTATCAACGTCTAAGCCCACAGTAAACATATGATGAGCCCAAACAAGAAATCCAAGAACACCTATACTGATCATGGCATAAACCATGCCTAGATACCCGAAAACCGGTTTTCCCGAAAAAGTCGAAACGATATGACTTATGATACCGGATCCAGGCAGAATTAGAATGTAAACTTCAGGGTGCTTCTCTCTTCTACTAATATAATATAAGCGGATGAATAGAAGAAAGGTGGACTATATCATCAACTTATTCCATTTGTCTAGGAAAGCTAGCCATGCTTTATGGTGAATACTGTCAGGTTTAAATGCTTTGAGATCGTAAAGACTGTAATATTCCTCAATAAGGAAGAATCGTCGTGATTTATGACTTCGGAAAGTACTTGATTTAAAGTAATCTAGCATCATGATAACATCTTTTCGACTTTGTACAGACCATTGATAGTAACCATTTTGACTACTATCAAAGTAGATATTTCCTCCAAATACTACCCCGACTCTACATCTTGTAGAAGTTTATTAGTTACTCGAATACTTAGTTGAGGTAGTCGATTTATCATAGCGATACCAATGGTACCATCAGCATCAAAGAATCCTGCAAACCAATTTGATTGAGCATCTAGTGTAATAGGTAGAATTACAGGGATATCCAGTACTTGAAAGACACGATGTAGTTGAAGTAGTCGTGCTGAATTTCGAATATGACCATTAATACAATTCATTAGTTTAATCATACCAAGTTGATTATGTAGTCGATAAGCTTTAGCACCTGATCGCATTTTTTTTATTTTAATACTTCCACAAAGCATATGTTGAATATATCGTAGTAGTGGTAGATCTTCAAGTCCCATAGTAATTTCAAGAGAAGTATATCCTTGTTTACTAACTTGAATACTTCCATCACCATCGATAATTCCAGCTAGCCACTCACAGAAGGATTTAGGATAAGTTGTTTCGCATGTAGTCTCTGAGGTTCCTACTAGACTGCTTTTATGTCGTTGGTTACCTGCTGATTGTGTCTTAGATACTCCTTTTTTACTAGATCGGGGTTTTACTAGAAAACCACTTATGAACATAGTAGGAGTACCATTAAGCAGACAGTCCCAGCATACAGCGCAATGCGTATTCAGATTTTCATCTGAAAAGGGCCATTTAAAACCGAAGAACCAAAAGAGATGCTGGTATAATATGGGGTCTCCCCCTCCAGCCGGATCAAAAAAGGTTGTATTAAAGTTTCGATCGGTTAATAACATGGTAATTGCACCTGCCAGTACCGGAAGTGATAATAAAAGTGGGAATGCTGTCACTAGAACGGACCACACAAATAGGGGTGATCTATGCATAGTCATTCCAGGTCCACGCATGTTGGAGATAGTTGTTATAAAATTGATAGAACCTAAAATGGATGAAACACCAGATAGATGAAGACTAGAAATTGCGGAATCAACTGCTCCTCCAGAATGGCTGGTAATACCACTTAAGGGGGGATAGACCGTCCACCCAGTGCCGCTACCCACTTCCACTAAGGCTGAGCTTAATAGGAGTAAGAGACTTGGTGGCAACAACCAGAATGAAATATTATTTAATCGTGGAAATGCCATGTCAGGTGCACCTATCAGAATCGGAACAGACCAATTACCAGATCCACCTATCATCGCCGGCATAACCATAAAAAAGATCATTAAAAAAGCGTGAGCCGTTATTAAAACATTATAAAGTTGATGATTCCCACCAAGAATTTGATCGCCGGGTCGTGCTAATTCCATACGAATCAGTACTGAGAAGCATGTGCCCATCACTCCAGCAATGGCACCGAAGATGAAATAGAGAGTCCCTATATCCTTGTGGTTAGTGGAGAAGAGCCATCGGACCAGATTTGTCGTAAAATGGAGATTCTTTCGTTTCCTTCCTTATCAGAGGGGGGCCCCGGGGCTTCTTTATTGAAAAAGGGGGGTGAGGGGGTACGGAAGAATGGAAAGGGGGGTCCGGAAAGCCCTCACTTTTTTGATGGGACATTTTGCCTTTTCCTCTCACCCCCCCGTTCTGGTTCAGGAAAGGGTCAACGCAAGGATCTTACTTCAAAGCAATCTCTGGAGTTTTCCCTTATCCGAACGGGTCTTGCAAGAAAATAGGATTTCATATTGAGCTCCAAATATACGCTATTGGGATAGGATGGCTCCTACTAGCTCTCCCCCCCTAAGAACCGCACGTGCGAGTTCCCCCGCATACGGCTCAAGTGGCGAAGGCCCTTTCCTTCGCGCTTGGTAAGCGCTTCGCTGTAGCCAAGCTTACTGCTAGCCTATCGGCTAGAGCCAAGCTTCGACCGCGACTGCTCGTCGATTCTGGCCGCCTTATTCCGTCACCCGAGATCCAAGTCAGCACCGGAAAATCTCTCTTTCTTCCTCGCGGCGCTTGGAAGCAAGCTACCTGTCGCCTATCTCACCTCACCCCCTTTCTCTAATAATATAATAAGGTAAGCTGTAAAAGCTCCTTCCTTCAGTTCCGCTGGGTGAGCCTTCGCTTTTTGGATCATCTTCTGCCCAATGCGGTACCCTCCCGTTTTTTGGTTCCCATTGGGTTTACCTTGTTTACAGGTCGACCCAATGGCAGCAAGAAAAGGCGATCTTGTGCTATACTCCGGTGATCTCTTTCCTACCGAGGCACGCAAACTCCCATCGTGTCCCAGATCACATTCCGTGTATCGAAAAGGGAAGCCTACTCATCCATCAGCTCTTCTCGTAGATCGGTGTGGTTTTACGAAGCGTCTAAGCACAGTTCACTCGCGTTGATCAATCAAGAGCTTTGCCGCCACTCCTTAAGGTTACCTGTTGTATCATACACTTCTTTCTTGCATTCTTTCCCACGCTTCATACCGTCCTCTTTTCTCTTTCTTTCTTCTTAAGGTAAGGTAAAGGGCCAGGCATGGTGGGGTAGGAGCATCCTGTCGGCAATCTTTTTGGCTTGACCAAGAAGTCTTATGTCCTCCGAGTCGCACGGCGTTTTAACCGAAAGAACTTCTTGCGCAATTCATGCGTTTTTGTTTTTATGACCAGAATTTTTTTCTTGATTTCCATTTCAAATTGTTCTCTGGACTTTTTATCAATATGAGGTGATCGTAACACAGTATATAAGACTCGTGATTCAGGCAATCCAATCTTCCGTGTGTAAGGCGGAAGCCCCCAAAAAAGGTTTTCCAAAAATGGGTGATCAAAAGATCGAATCACTATGCGTATCTTGGTGGTCGTTAGTTTTGGTGGTCTTTCTTTTTAGCTGACTCCTCTTCCTGTTCTATTAATCAGAAGCATCCAGCAGCGCCGCGCCGCTTTCCTTTCTTCGAAGCGAGAGCACGCTCCAATAATTCTTATTATTACTATATGATTTTTCTTCTTCTTTCTATATGATATATATAATAGATAATTTTCTTTTTATTATTTCTTCGATCGGAGAATATTTATTTATAAATATATTAGGAAAATTTAGAAAAAGTGGGTTAGCTGAAAAAAGAATTTGTGCGGAACGGAATTCCAGTTAGTGGAACGACTTTTGCTGGTGCAGATAGGAGACATAGTTCAGCTGATCCTCTCGATTATTTAAATGAATGGTGCTAATATTAAGGTTACTGTGTATGCAAGTGTAGAAGGGACATATTTCTTGGTTACCCCTACCCTACTCTACTGTACTGGTGTAAAGGGATAAAAAATGTGGTACCCCGACACTTAAATCTGTGATGTGATTAGTAGAGATGTGGTGTTCGTTCAATGACTCTGGCTTTACCAAAAAAAAGAGGCCTTCCGTTCCTTTTGACACAAGCGTGAAGAGTTTAATCGAGCAGGTGGAGAGTACAACTTTCCCCCAACATAATGATTTAGAGCCAAGCCCAGTTCATCAACCTACTTCTGATGAGGCGGATGAATCACCAGTAATGGAGGAATATTCAATTGCTAAGAACAAGACTCCAAGACAGGAAACCTGCAAGACTAGATGATGATTATTATACTGCGTATACACTGGTAAATAACCGCATCTTTAACTAACTTCATAACGGCTTCCCAATCCTACGTTTAATATTAATCTCAAGTCCACCTTACCATCCAATCTCTAACAAACCCAACCCAGCAAGTCTAACTCCATAAACAAAGCTGTAAAAAAAACCCTCATTCCATGGGTATTATCGTCCACAAGATTTCAAAAATGGAGCGCGAAAATACCCAAAAGGATGGCTCTGTAATCAATATCCCAACCGAATCAATTCAGTTAGTTCCAATCTGCAACTGTTACAATGAAACAATCTTCAACTAGTTAGAGAGAGAGGAATTGGGTTGAAGAGTGCCTCCACCAATTCTTGAAGCTTGTAAAAAGAGAAAGAGGAGGCCGAAGGTGTACAATTTCCATAGCTTTGTCGAATCAAGCAGCACAATCCACCCAGCTGGTTCTTTCTTTCCGCATCAGAAGCTTTCTTCAAGAATGTGCTGAGCTGGAGGATTAGACTGTAGCCGGTATGCCCATTTGGTGTACTCTTCTTCTAATCCAAACTAAGAATTTTGTTTTGCCCCCCATTGAAGAGAATGTCCACTTCTCTCCCAATCCCTTCTGTAATCACAGCAGATGCACTGGTTAGTTATCCTTTTTCTTCTTTCTCATCTGGGTTTTTGTTTCTTCCTTTTGTATCTATGAAATGTTGTTCGGATTGGGATTTTCTTATTTTGATGGTTTCCTCTTTTTCTTCATTAATTTTGATCGTTTGTTTTTGATAAAAAATTTGCGATTTTGTTAGGTTGGGGTGCATTTTTTGTGTGTAAACGGAAATATCATGTGATAATACCTTTTGATGGGGACTGGAACAGGAGATTAGAAGACGGAGTTCTTGATTTCCAAACTCATTTTTTACACGGTTTGATTCATTGCAACGGATTTGGGCATTTGCTCTGCATCAATGGCGTAGAAGGGGGTTCTAAAATCCTCTGCGGAAGAGAAATAGTGGACTTTTGGGATCGTTTTTGCTCATATTTAGGAGCTAGATAACCTTAATTGAATTATACTAGTTTCTGATTTATTTCCAATTTTTTTTAATGCCCGGAAAATCAGTGTGGAAAGTGTGGAAGATGTTTATAAGAAACGATCAATGGCTCTTCGCCTTCTCTATGGAGTTGCATATGGGCATCCATGGTTTAGTAGATGGGGCTATAAATTATCTCGTGGAAGCTTTGGTGTTGGAGAGTATAATTACAATGGAGCAATTGAAATTCTCAGCTCTCTCGAACTGGATCAGATCATTCAAGATTTGAAGAACAAGGAAATGAAGCAGATAATCAATTACTATAGAAACTTGAGTGAAACCAAATTGAGTACATTCAGGGATCTTCTCAGATTTATGCTTACTGTCAAATCCTGTCCTTGTGCACAAAAGAAAGACAATCTGCCTGCAAATGACTCATATTCTGCTTCCAAGTCTTCTGCCCGAAAAAATAGATATGCAAAAGAAGGTTGTGGTGAAACAAAAAAATGTGAGATTTTTTTTCTTTAGTTGGTACATTGGATAGCAGATGGCCTATCAGAAGATTACAGTATGTAGCTGAGGTAATTGTGAATCAATTGAAGGAAAAGAAGGCTGATAAGTTCGGTCATGAAGGAATGACTCGACAAGAAGTAAAAAGTGCAGCTCGATTGTACATTGGTGATACCGGTTTGCTCGATTATGTCCTCAAATCAATGAACAATGTGATTGTTGGAAGTTATGTTGTTCGTCGTGCAGTCAATCCTACCACAAAGATCCTGGAATACTCAATTGATGAGCATGTAAATGGAAATGGGGATCGAGTCAGTGGATCGAAAACTCTTGAAATCGCAGAGAAAATTCCATCTCCACCTATGGTTCCTGGAGCTGATATGTATTCTGATTTAGGGCACTTGTACATGAAAGTTATTCTGAACTATCCTGAATCACAAATGGTGGAACTAGCAACACAGGCAATTCTTGACACCAAGCATTTTGTTAAGGAGTGGCCATTTAGAGATGAAGATGATCAGATTCTGCGATTCATATGCCAAGTGATGCCAGCTATGATTGAATATGATAAGGAATTCTCTCCGGGAGAGATTGTTATGCTTCCCCTGCACGTCACAGTGGGCGAACTTAAGGCAGCAGCAGAGGATGCAATGAGGGATACTTACTGTGTTCTTGATAAATTCGCGGGCGGTAAGGGATAAGGGATATAGATGGAATGGAACATTTGGATGATTCGGAATTGCTGTTCGGAACCGTTGAATCCGGTGCAGAACTTCATATGATATGAGAGGGACTGGAAGAGATAAGCTAGTCACTTCGACTGGGCTGCCCGCTGACTGAGGTAAGCGATCTGTCTTAAAGAAGAAGATTGGCAGGGTTCTTGCTCATCATTTACCTAAACATGAAAAAAAAGGCTAAAGTGAAGTGGGTGTAAACTCCAAGCCTTGGTTCCGGGGAATGGATGAGAGGTAAGGTAAATACAAGATAAAGAAGAAAATTGTCTTTCACCTACAAAAAGATGAACTCTAGCAATATCAACCGGGAGGTTTACTATAGAGACCTGTAAACTTCACCAAAGCTTGATGACCGGCTCAATTTGTGCGGTGCGCAGGCTGCTGTACCAGAGAGTTAGTGAATATCCATTGTCCTCGATAGCCCTATAAGATTGCTAGGGGGTACAACTTGCAGATCTGATAAAGTGGTGCAGAGATATGGACTTGCTCTTTCCTTCCTCACTTATCACTGAAAGGCGGCCTCAAATAAGGAGGATTCGAGCTCGTTTTCACGTCCAAGGAATTAGAATAAGACCTTTTTGGGGGACCCCGATCCAGGAAGAGGAAAAGCTAAATGGTCTCAGATCAAAGCAGCAAGATGACTGAACTCGCTCCGCTTTGAAGGAGCAAAGCCAATCAACTGCAGGAAAACCAGCACTCGAACAAGTAGGCACATTTCGCTCTTCTGTCAGACGCTCCTATCCCTATCTATCATCCTGTGAATTTACCTCTGCTCTAAGAAAGAAGGAAGAGAATCCGCTGTTACAGATCCGGTTGTGAAAGAAGGCAAGTCTACTGACTTGGCTCTTTCTTTTAAGGAAAACTTCCCTTGTTAATGTACGAGCGGGGGACTAGATGAAAGATGCCGACAATCGGATGCTATAGGAAGGGAACTGCCAATACTTATATCAAGATCTTAAGTATGAAAGGGCCTATGGATGGAATCATCTGGGAGCAGTGGGACTACTTTGAGGAAATGAGCCGCAAACTCTCCCCAGATGAGCCTCTTCCTGAACCAAGAGTTCCGCTTGCACCTAGAGGCCTGCCATCCGACCGTATGGGCACCGCTTCTATTCCCATAAGAGTCTTCTGATACAAATGAGACGCCCCCCACTATGTAAGTAAGGAAAGGGGCTTTTACATCTCAACTCCTTCATCGAGTTGCACTCCATTAGAAATCAGTACTCCCACAAGTTCGACGGAAGTCACATCGTCTACACAAACGTAGTACTCGTGGAAACTTACGCCCTAGCCGTCCCCAGATCCGGAAGAAGTTGTCGCCGCCATTGCCTATCCTTTCTCGAAAAGAGATTTTCACACTTCTCTTCTTTCATTCAAGACAAGACGGATTCTACCCGGATCGATGACCAGCTCGACTTTATCGACATCAAGGCCCGTCATGTGGGAGGGGTCGAGGCATGTCTTAAAGTTGAATAGTTTGCATCGTCGGTAAGAGCGATTTGACATAAAAATCTCCTCCTCAAGCATTCCATTTTGTATTTTTAAAACAAGCTTCCTGAGCGACATCTTTTATTTTGAAAAAAGGAACCAACGCCGCGCTACGCTGGGCGTGGGAAACGATCTCTCAAATAAGCGAGTACAAAGCATGTGTGTTAAGCGCATATAGCTATTAATTCGAAGACGGGACACCAGCCTTGAAGAAGGGCCCCTTTTCTCTCTTGATCGCTGTACGGATGCCATTGGATATTGGATAGGCTCTCTCCGTAGAAGGAGAAAGAGTTCCGGTTTTCCGATTTAGGAATGCTGGAGAATAATAGGGATTACTCTGATTAACTACCACTACCTACAGGTAAATCAAGATAAGACAAGGAGAGTTTAGTGTTTGTACCGTACACTGTCCAAAGTCTGGTTCCACTCGCTCCATTCCTATCCGGCATTCCGTATGCAACTCTATGTTCTCTGTCAATATCAATTTTTTATCGAACGATATTCCTGCTCACGAATCCCGCTCCTAATGATCCAACTTCTCCGCCCGCCCATACGTCGATTCCAGGAAATGCTGTTCGAGAAGAGCTTCCTACTGACTTGACTTCAAAACAAGTCTATGCCGAGTGGCAAACCTTTAAATCCCTATCTGATAGGTTTCTTGGTGGATTATTTACGGAAAGAAGTCCGTCCAAAAGACCTGAAGGTTGTTCCGGACGATTTGTTCCAACAACCGGGTATGAAAGACTTCCTTGAGTGGTCTTTACTCCGATCGTGGATGAGGCTACGACTGGTGCACTGGTACGCTAGTGTGGCCCTTCGCCCAGATGTCTCCGTTGAGGAACTTCTGGAGACAGCACCGTACTACCCATTGGGACAGAGAGCAGAAAAATGAAAATCTTCGTCAGCCTCTCCTTCTTACTTTTCTTTATTGCCATTGCCTTTCCTGCTTGACCAGTAGTTGGTACGGCGGAGTGAAGGCTTTACAGAGTTCAATACCGGCATCCACGCTTATTCTTCTCGAGGTTGACTCTTCTATTCTAGATCCTGAACAAGGACGGAGCTAGTAGTTGAATAGGATTCGTGTGTGGTAGTAGTGGTAGTATCATCAATTCATTCCCTCATGCGCATCTAGTGCAGTGTCTCTGTAACGTTCATAATCCCCCTCCCCCTTCCCCCTCC
This sequence comes from Euphorbia neoarborescens, assembly GCA_948330485.1. Taxonomy (NCBI): domain Eukaryota; kingdom Viridiplantae; phylum Streptophyta; class Magnoliopsida; order Malpighiales; family Euphorbiaceae; genus Euphorbia; species Euphorbia neoarborescens. The sequence continues at coordinate 39,104 of CAOJCR011951863.1, read as the reverse complement.
TGTTTAGACATCTAGCAGCCAGAAAGAAAAAGCAGCTTTGAGAACTAAGAAAGAAAGCAGTCTACGGGATCCTTTAGCAAGAATAGCAATTGGATTGAGATGGATGGTTGTGCTTTCAGTCTTTTCCATGCCGAATGGACAACTGCCTCTTATGAGTGATTGCTCTACAGCCAAGGCAGTGAAGACTGATGAATCCCCTAGAAAGAAAGATATCTCCATAGTAAATAGAATCGTACATCCAAGAAGCAAGACTGACAGAGCGAGCTGTAAATGCCATACCATTGATTTAAGCTTAACAACTTATTAGCATTAAGTGGACTAAGGGCACCAATCAATTTGAACCGGGAATAAATTCTTTCTCTCTTGGGCATGAGAGCCCAACCCTCGGTCATTAAGTAGCTGAAAAGGCAGGCTAAGATGGTAAAAAGACATTCTAGGTTCCCTCTTTTCCGACCCATGTTGGTTATTTTACATTCCATACATAGGCTGGCTAAGGGGGGGGCTTTCTAGCTCTTCTCAAAAGAAGACCTCTTCTAGTGCTCCTGTCCCCAATGTTTTACCCAATTCATGACAACTTAAGCTGGGTGGCTTAGGTCTCGCCTGTCCTAACCCCCGAGTCTTGTCTTTTCTATTCCCCCCGCCTTCCCTTGCTTGTAGACCTGAGACCAGCATTGGATCATACTTTATATAAGCGGTCCTAGCTTCCTGAAGTGGAAGTCGAGAATTTTCTTTGGGTTGCTAACTCTAACTAAAGGGTAGAGTACTCGGCTTTTAAGTAGGGCTAGGATCTTTTAACATTTGGATGAAGCGAGGTATTCGTCCATACCATCAATAAAGTTTGCAAGACCAGGGACTGATCCTGAAAGGGAATAAATGGAAAAAAAGCATGTCGTATCAACGGAGAATTCTGAGATTCTTCAATAGAAAGCAGAACTTGCCGTGGGATAGGGGGGGGGCGCGGAGCCACTGTTATCTCCTCTTAGCGAGTATGGTACCCACTCCTCTTATTGGCTGGGGATGTACACAGCAGTCGAAGCAACGTATAAGAAGCGTCGATCGCGATACGCCTTCGATCACCCGGATAGATTGAGTCAAGTAATGGCATCCACTGAGAGCTTACCTTAACTGGCATGACATTTAAAGAAGGCTACGTCTAGACCTGAAGAATCCCTTAGTCTTCCGGTCGAGGCATATTATCTAAGTCTAAGCGACTCTCCTAGTGCTTAGTGGGCCAAGTGTATTTTTAGTTAATCTACCCGTTTTACGGCCGCTTTCTTCCCCACCTGGCTGCTCAATCTAAACCATTAGGGGTGAGGAAGATTGATAAAACTCCCCAAGGGGATAGGAACGTACTGAATCAACAGGCAGCTTGAATTGCGTATAGCAGGACTTTAGCGAACGAGCAATCGAACATTCCCGCTAATCACTCGTACTCCTCCTAGCTCATGATTCAGTCTGTGGTCACGGAGCTATGTAATACCTCTGTACTAAAGTACCTGGTCCTTTACTTGACCAAGGGAAAATCCCTAAGAAATGTGCCGAGCAGAATAGCAGCATCATGCTTAAATTAAATAAGGATGTTAAGCTAGCTCGATCGCAGGAAATGATGGAAAGGTTGAAGCCCCAGTGGCAAGAAGAACAAGGTAACGGATGGAAGATAGATAGAACGAGGTGACATTGGAACTGGCAGTCAAGCTACTGCCCTTCCTTGGGGGATAGGAGCCCTTCTTTTCGAGCCAGGAGCTAGATACTAAATAGACAGGCTTTGGATGGGCTTTTGGGAATGAATGATAGAGCACAGGCAAGGCATAAGTCCTAATCAAAGCACAGGCGAAAGGTATTCATTCGGAGTTCTTTCCCGGCAAGAAGATCCAACATTTCCTTCGGGCAAGTTCAGCTATAGTTGGGAAGGGAAGGACTTTATGGGGATGCCCGTCTTGAACTTCTAATTGATGTATGATAGAGCCTCCTGCATATAGGCCTATCTCGCTTTGACTCTTCTCACGAATTTGGATTTGAACCAATATCTCCGGGCGACTTTCCTTTTATTAGGTATTATTGCCCGTTAAGTTCCTCTACTGGTAGTCTAGTTGTAGTTTTGAGCGGGTTTAATAACAGAATCTGGAGAAGCTTTACAAAGTGGGTAGGTTCCTAGCGGAAGGATCCCCAACTTACTTTATCTTTCCCAAGGGAACTCACTCTACTTAAATTAAAGGTTTTTTTAGGTACTTACTCACTGGAGGGAAGATTACTCTACAAACGAAGACGGAGAGGGGATACCCCAGGGAAAGGGGGAACACGTTAAGTTGCCAGTTCCGATCGAAGGAATAGGGGGCAAGGTGCTCGACCAACTAATCAGTATTGGGGAGAACTAATCTAGCTATTAGCTAAAGGTAGATTGCTTTCAAGCTACTCGGCTAACTAGGATCGGAGTGGAATTAAGACTCCCCTCTCGGAGTTTCACTGTGGACTGACTTAGCCCTTCACTTCTTTCCCTCACATTTACCTCACATCAAGGAGAGCATTCTTCAAGACATTTGAGAAGCATCAAGGATTCCTTGTTCTTTGGAAGGGAATCCACTTCTCCTCCTGCCGTAAACCTTGCTTGCATTCATTCTCTAAGGATTAACAAGGTTAGTAATAGGCTATAGGCTCGACTGCAAGGAGAGAAGGAAGCAGCTTGACTTTCACGACTATCAGGGCACCTACTGAACTAGATGCAACTTAAAAGAAAGCTCCAACTCTATCTAGTGAAGGTTTAGGCCCTCGGACAAGCTTTTTTCTTTCCTTGCGTCTCTGACTTCTGCTTCTGCTAGGTGAAGAAGCTATGAGACTATTTAAAGGCTTATTCGAGCCAGTCTAGTAGGCATCGCTTTCTATCGGAACCGTTAGCCTCGCCCCATTAAAAAAGCTATCAATCTGATTCCCGAAGTCAAAGTAACCCACCGAGTGAAACTCTCTCCTTGACGTATTGATGGTTCCATCCTCTCTTAGTCTTTGCTCTGCCTCGTACTACCTTCGCTCCTAACTACCTAACGCCGAGCTAAGTGCCCTCCTTTCCATCTCCGTCTTAGTAGAGCTTCCACCTCCTTTCAGTTGAAAAGCCAGTTCTTCCGAGCGGGAAGTCTTATGAATCTTAATTGTCACTTCTTTATGACTTATTGTATGAACAAAGCAAAGTGGAAAAAGCCTTTTTTTGAAGGAAGGAAAGCGGGAAAGGTCCGATACAAAGGAAAGGGTTGCGAGGCTTAACGATTTAGAATATAGCTGTTGAGGTGGCACTTGTTCCCCCGGGGCGGGGGTATATGCCCGTAGCTTTCTTCTGTCACTTCTTTCAGATCAATGAAGTTGGAAAGTTATAGAGTAAGGGACCCTTGTTTACAAAGCTGTCACTCCAAGAACTCGAAGTCAAGCATCTTCGGGAATATCCAGATTAGTCTTCAACTAGAGGGAATCTCCTTTGCAGAGTTTTCTTCTCCAGCTGATGTAGCGGTAAAAGATTCTATTCTTTCTGCGGTCTAGTTACGTCTTTCCTCTCCCTATCTAAAGAGCTCTATTAACATAGACCCTCTCCTGACTCTCTATCATTTTAAGAACGCAGCAAATCCTTTACAGCTCGCTCTGTCAGTCCACAAGGAATCTTGCTAGCGTAAAAGTCTGATTCTACTCGCTTTCTCTTTTTCTACCGGAATTGCTGCTTGAAAGAATTACCCAAAAGAGGCATATGAATATGTCGAAGAGGCCAGGAAAAACCTGTGGCCTAAACGAATGAAAAAAAATTATGCTGATCTTGTATGTTGTATGTAAAGAAGGGGAAAAGGAGATTCAACGAATGCTTGACGCCGGTATCTATCTATCATCTTAAGAGTTAGCACGAGCTATTTTTATCCCCAATAGCCCCTTTTCATCACAGACTAGGGGATGAATCTCTAGACCTAAAAGAAGTTATGTTATATAAAGCACTGCTGCCATTTCCTTTGCTACCGGCTTCTTTCAGTCAATCAAGAGGCTAAACTCGATCTTGGGATGCCATATGGCGGTGTAGATCCATTTCCGTACTCGATGGGTGAAGCTACTGAGAATACTACGATGAATGAGGACGGCTATCGTTGGAAATCCAGAACGGCTCTGAACGGGGCGTCTCGAAAGCGGGCTGGAATCGGAAAGAGTAACGATTTAGAAATTTCCCTACTTAGCTTAGTGCTCTCAGTTCGATGCGCGATACCGGTCAAGAATTTCTTCTTTCAGCATAAAAAGTGAAAAAGAAAGAGGAAGTCAGTTCGCTAAGGGGCATAGTCAATCTATCTTCCCTAGCATTTTATCACATCAGCCTATCTTCCCTAGCATTTTATCACATCAGCAACAGCTCGCCTTCTTTCCACACTGCTGCACCCTGTGGTAGGACGTGCCCTGTAAGAAGGAAAGTTAGAAAGGTAACCGCTTTCGTAGCAGCTCTTACCCTATCTGCTCTTGGTCTTCTAACCGGTGTAAGCAATTGAATCATCATAAGAGTTAGCAAGGCTAGGGCTGTCATCCCTCCCCTTGGGTAGCCGGAAAAATCTGAGCTGTGAACGTAGGAACTATTGGCAATAAGCGTTGGTAGAGTTCTTGTTTCCGGTGTAGATGTTATCAACTTAAACCTCTTATTTTCTAGTTTAATTTAGCGATTAGGTAGTGTTCGAGAACTTAATAGTCTTTTCTCGGGATGGGGATCTGAGGCCCGTATTTTATTTTTGAAAAAAGATGGAGGGTCATCAAGTCCTCCTTATTGATCTAAATTAGAATTAAATAGAGTCCCAATCGTGATGTATCCTTAATCACGTCAGGTCGAGATGAGTACGATCAGAAGTAAATAAGATAGAAGGAGGAGGAGGGTGATCCTATTTGTATGCGCATTCACACGACAGGTATGTTCCAAGATCCCCCGAAACGAGAACCTAACACATGGTTTATTGATCGTAAACTGATTAAAAAAATGGATTATAGGTTAGTTGAATATTTCGTTTTGCTTAGGCTACGTGTTCCGTTCACGCGCAACTAAGCCGCACACAGGATCTTAAGACAGGTTTCGTCCCCTTTCGGGAACACCTTCTTATTAGTACTTTCTTACTAGTATTGGCTAAGCCTGATGAAAATATACCGAAAAAAGAAGATATCTATGGTCGATTGATTCTACGAAGAGTGGATTCGCCCCTTATGTTATGGCTCGTCTCACGCTTAGTCACTCGCCGAACTTCTTTAAGCCATGGAACACTGTGCAGAATTGAGGAAGACCAAACTTCAGGTAAATGAGTTAGGAAAGCGAGTGCCATCCTCAAGTCTTCGTGTTAGCTCTTTGCGCGAGTAAGCGCCCTAAGCATGCTTTTTACCAGGAGTGGATGCGGACACCCTTGAAATAGCCTTATCCGCTCTTGGTGATTTAGTTAGGGCAGTTTCTTACTTAGAGGTTGACTTTCTTATTGACTGCTTTCCTTTAAGTTAAGGCTATAGAAGTTGGAGGGGAAGCCGAAAGGCTATTACGGATCTGATCCCGGGAGCTGGAACCGGATCAAGTCAAGACGTACCAGGGCGATAAAGAATAAATAAGTAAGTAGGGGGGTCGATCTCACACCTTCCCTGATTGAATACTTGGATAAAAGCATAGTAGATAAAGGCTATATTCCTTCTTATAGATAGCACAGGAAAGTCAGAAGGTAAAGCTTCATTTAGTACGCTTCCTCAAGCACGGGAAAGAAAAATATTGACATATTTTATCGGACAGGAGGAGTAGCCATCGAACAGTTCTCCCAGTAAGGGCAGGCTTCTCGAACAGGTATTTATTTGAGAGGATGCATACGCGCAATCAGAAGCACAGGGTGTGCCAACATGTAGTGGCGCAGTCTTTGCGTAGCCCGCGAGACATCTTTTTTCTAACGGCGAATACCCGGTCTCGTAATCTACCAGTCTTCGGCTGAGATAGTAGATTGCTCCTTCTTTCGCGACTCGTCATCTTGCCCGAGAGCACACCCGACTGATCTTTCTGCTACCGAAAGGTATAAGAGCAATGGCTCGCTAGCAGGATCAAAAGATCTGATCCCCGCTGGAACTCGACCTATCCCAATAGCCCTCCTACACACTCTCACTCAGCTTTATGGTTACACTGATAACTTCCCCACGCCTGCTCATAAATATGTTTGTGTTCAGTGGTTGTCGTTCTATGTTCGTCGACTGGCAATCAGTTACTACAGCTTTCCCCGGGCGGGCGTTAGCGTCTTTGTGCACCTTTCTTTTTTCCCATGCTTTCCGTTGGTCAACAACCAACCTGATTTACGACCTAATCTTATTATCTGTTTGTCAACGAGAATAGGCATAGACATAAGTAAGCGAAAGATATCCCCAATAAGAAACTCCTTAAGCTGGAGTGTTTACATCGTCATAGTCTTTTCGCCACATTCGCAAGCCGTACTGAACACAACCTACAGATTTATAAATGTCCCTTCTCTCGGGGGCGAGAGCGCAGAACTTCGGTGTAAAGTTCACTGTACCGTAAGGGGGGGAGAATGCGACTTTCTAGTTCACTATAATGTAAGACCAACTTCGAATGGATCCCCAAGTTCCCCTTTAACGCGGCGTCGTTATGAATAGTACATTAGAGCCAAAGCTCTTCGATGGCGGAGAAAAGTTCAGGCCACTACTCTATTATTAGAGTTCCCTTTCGGATGCCAAGACTCCATCTTATCGTCTATGGCTAGATTGCCATATTAGAAACTTATAACCGTGGAACTGTGAAAGAAAATCGTGATCTAAGGATGGGGTCCTGTATCACTTAATTAGAAATTCTTTTTTCGAGGTAACAAGGGTTTAAATGCCGATGCCGAGGGAAAAAAGGAAATTTATCTGGCTTTAACTGCACAAAACAAACTGCTATGACTTAAATGACTTAAACTGACTGTTTTATCTGGCCTAAATTAATTCACAGTTTTAACTGCCAGGAAAGGTTTTAACTCAACTGCCATAACTTCACTGCTCTAAATTCACTTCCGGAACTGCCCCTTGCCCGAGAGAGTGAAGCATAGGCCAGCCCCTGTCCCGAATCAACCCTTACCTTAGACCGGTAAATTCTTATATAAATCCTGAAATGAAAAAGTAAGGTAATCTCAGTAATCGGTGCTACCCTTGCTTGAGTTTGGGTAAGCCTTAACTGAACTGCAAAAGGGGATTCCTTTACCTATTGGATTAATAATCTCTTCCCGGGGGCAAAGGCGAATAGGCTAATGGCATGAATCTCTTTTCCGGGCCAAGGGCGATAACATTTCCACTGCCGGGAGCGGATTCGATTCCCGGGTTTGATCGATTTTCGGACATGGTTAAATAAACTTTTTGTAACTGCAATCTGCATTACCGAAGCGCGGGCGTAAAGCATCAAGTAGAGGTGCCGAATCCTTGCAATAGGGGTGGGTGGACCTGTTCTGAGAGATTCTTTTGGAGATTGAGGCAGAAAAAACAACGGCCATTTCCTAATTGATTAAAGGTTCTCTGGGATCGCTCCGATAGCTAGGGCTGGCTGATCTACAATCTTTCCCTTCTCATTCTTTTTTTTTTGAAAGATTATGTTCGTCCGGTCCACGAATATTAATATATTAAGTATGAATAAGAGTTCTAACAAACACTTCGTAATATCTTTTTTTACTATATCTGCTCCATATACTAAAAAAAAATATCTGACAAACAAGGTAAAAAACCATCTCTATCAAGATGACAGACCCATTCTCCGTACTATAAAAAGGATCCATTAGTTAAAGTCGCACACTCCTATTCCAGAAAAAAATAGAGAAAGAAATTCCACGATCGTTCATAGAAGAAGATCATTCTATTCTCGAAACCAAACCATTTGGGATGCCTAAAAAGACCGCTATAGATGCTTTTCCTTTCGAAATGCACTTACTTGAGTTTTTTTTCGCCTATATAGACAGACATAGACTGAGGGCATTCTCGCAGCTACTTCTTGCAAACAGCCTTTTTTTTGTCCTAACTGCGCTGCGCATTTGAAGCTTCTTAGCTTGGGCATCTTTACTAGGTCAGTAAAGAGACTGAATGCGATTCTCCCTCTTCTTCCAAGCAAGCCGAGTAAAGGTGTAGCGTGGGAATTTTTATATTAAAAAAAAAAAATGGAGAGCTTGACTCAGCAAGAAAGACCATTGGGGGGCGCTCGCTCCGGGATGCTTAAAAAAAAAAAGCTATGTGAACGAGGTCGATCGATTTCTTGACCAGAAAGAGCAGAGACAGGTGCATTCATTCTTGCGCTCATTGATCTGTGCTTAGGTCTGACAGTAAGTAGAGCTCCTTTAGTGTCATAGGTAAAGTAGTCTTGCCGTGTCTTTGTCTCTAGCCATTTCCCGCATAGGAAAGAGCTTCAGGCAAGGTATCATCAGGAGTAACCTTCTTGACCTAATGTAGGCCTATAAGCATGAGGGCCCTGCCCATTATGAAGCACCCGATAAAGGAGTACAAAGTGAAAGAATCAATCCGGACATCAGTTACAAAAAAAATTTCCAATAGCGGGGAAGAGGCGCATCATGGAACAGTAAGACCCTGTCAACAAAGATGAGTCGAAACCACTAAAGGCGGATAGCTTCCTAGACACAAGGCAAGGATCATGTCAAAAGCTTCAGGATCAAAGCGATGAAAGCGCGAACGAGTTTTGCTTCTAGAAGCGGGATCGGGATCTTGAAATTTGATGAAAGAATGAAATGAACGGACTTGATAAAGGGTAAGGAAGTAGAGATCATACTACGAGTGCGTTAGGTGCAGACAATGACGATTCCCTGCCGATAAGTGGTATAAAGAGAGATCAAGCAAAGAAAGAATCGATTTCGAATATCATTCCACCCTAAGTCCTCCTCTTTCAGTTGGTCCACTCGGGCAGCAGTAAGCGGGTGGGGAGTTCTCTCTGGTAATCTAGCGATCATCTTGAAAGAATCGGAATTGCTTAGAGAAATAGGGAACTCTTATTCTAGCTCATAGACGGAGTAGAATGCGGGGGCGACAGAGGAGCAGATTGACCGGCAACGTCGTTTTGGAAACAAGCGTGAAGTGATACGGGAAGTCTCGTCTTCTCTCATTTGAATTTAGTCATCTAGCTATATGCTTAACATAAGGCTTTTCGGACTTCTTCCTATAAGGTTCAACCTTGTGTTCATACAATTCCTTTCTTTCCCTTGCTACTGAAAGTGCAGTGGCCGGTCACGTTCACTCACGCAACAACCTTCTCCCTTCTTACTTCTCACTCAGTAAGGTAACGACCCGGAATCGAACCGAAACCTTAAAGGAACGAAAACTCCCCTCTTGGATTCTTTGTGTGGAGTGGTTGGCTGGGGATGGCATGGTACTTGGACCCGCTTCTAAGCTAAGATCCTTGAGAAGGACCCTTTCATGGCTTGAGATGTCTTAAAAACATGTATGTATGCAAAGTGTGGCCTCGAAAGGAGGCTAGAAATGCTGCGAAATGAACAGCAATCGCTCATTGTGCGGGCTGCCCTCCTCGGTGACCGGAGAGACTAAGAAAGAAAAAAGTAGTTACAGTCTCTTCCGTTGTTTAAAATACAGGAGTGTAGCATTTTAGCTTGAAAACTGCGTTGACTTACTTCAAAGATAAGGAACTCACCTGGCCGACATAGAGGAAGAAAGCCTATTGAAGCAAGATCTTACTTTTAAAGCTTCCTTCGGATCAATATCAATCTTGAGCCGCTTAATGAGGACGGCATGAGTAAGTTTATGTGTAGGGAGGGCCCTCCAGGTTGGCTCAAACTCCCTACCTTGATATAAAGGTAGGGTTGAGATCCATGGGCAGTATCGGGGGTCTGACAATTTCATTTTGAAATCAGACACCACCCGAACAATACTGTCCATATCCTTAGGAGGAGTGATCATAGAGGCAAAGGTGGTTGATGAAACCCGCTTACTCAAATAAGCTTACCCACTGTGAAAACAGATAGGTAAAACTTTACCAATTGATCCCCTTTGGATGATCCTGTAAACTTAATGACCCGCCGAAGAACAACCTGAAATGAAAGTCTAGGCGACAGAGTGAAATTCTAACTTCTTGGATTCTTGTATCTAGAAAGGTTTCTGCGGCATGCACGCCCATAAAGGAAAAAATTATGTATTAATATAATTTACCCTGATCTTAAGTCAAGTGAGGCACTATGCTTGCTTCTAAGCCCTTTCAAACTTAACTATAGGTCATCTCTTTTTATGCCGAAAAGACCAAAGATTCGTGGATTAGTTTAAAGTGGCAAGGTGCTCGCACCAAATGCTTTAAAGCGCTCATACTACTATCTACGTCATTCTTTTGGGGCTGAGTCCTCTTCTTCTCTTGCATACCTTATTGTGGGGCGGATGAATGAAAGGAAAATTGAAATAAACGAAGAAAGGATCGTAGGATCAGTGCAATTACTCACGCACGGGAAGATCTCAATCTATGAGATCTTTTCCTTGCCGGCTACTTTTTCCTTCTCCGGTCTCTGAGCAATCCGCCCCTCCATTCGAAGTAGAAGCCTAGAATGAGTGTTTTGCAATGGGGGGCTTAGCTATGGCATCGAGTGAGATCTTTGTCGCCGTAGAAAGGGACAAGCCAAGGAAGGAAGGGGGAGAAGAGATGAAATCCACCCAAAGTTATTAAAACCAGTAAATTATAGCTATCCCTTACCCGAAAACAGATAATTCATAGCCTTTTCTTTCTATTGCTATTATCCGGAAGGGTAAACAGATATCTCATTCTCTTATCCCGAAGGGAAAACATATAGATAATTTCCTTCTATTGTAAGAAATTTCAGTCCAACAGGACCTACCTCCCCAACCCGAGAGAAGAGGTAGACTTATACCCCGCCGGGGCTAAGAGAGTATAGTATATAGGATCTTTCTTCAGAGAGAATCGTCCCAATGGAATAATGAGTAATTTGGTATAGCACCCCAGACCAGCCCCACCAGATCAATCTCTTTCCCCACAAGATAAGTAGGTAGGAGTCAAACCTGTTAATATCAGGGTTAGAATATAGCCTGATATTGCTATTTCCCCAAGCAGTATTTATTTATTACTTTTGCAACTTCTTCTGTCACAAGAAGAACTGGCAGGATGCTACTGCTTGCGGGTATGAATCTCATCTCTCAATTCCCGGTTGAAAAGAAAAACTTTCCTCCTTCGACCGCTTCGTTGCCCTTCCCTGTCTCACTGAGCCGCCTACCCCAAGTAGCTGTCGGCCGTTCTCTTCTATCATTCCATACATGGTATCTTCCTTCCCTCCTAGCTCACCACCCGGGTGAGGGTTTGATTAGTGCTAATTCTTCCTTGGAAAGGCGTGGAAATCCACCAGAGCTTGCTCATCGAAGAAGAAAAGCGGGCGATATAGAGAGGACAAGAGGAAGACATCTCACCCTCCTTCTCCTGGGGGCAAATCCTGTCTGTATAGAAGTACGGTTCTTTTTTCACAAAGAATTTAGTCAATGAAGTGACGAAATGCCATGAAAACCCGGGTTTTTGCGATTGATTTATGTAATCAATTTTGAAGATAGAATCGCAGAAATGGGATAATTGAGAATTCATCAAGTAGACCCGCACCCTTAGACTGACGACTGACCACTAACCTTTCGGACAAGATCACAGAGGAGAATGGTGAAGTAAAGTAGTCAGGGGGAGAGAGTTAGCCCCGTTCTGCTGAGCAGAGGAAGAAGTGCAGCGAGTGAAAGTGGAAGACGAGCTTGTTCCCAGAGGCATTAACTAATTAATATCTTTTTTTTTTTCGGAGGAAGCTGTCTTCGTGATTGATAATGTGAAAGCCTTATTTATGTTCGAAGGCCTGGATCGGAGCTAAGCCGAGTAGCAAGACCAGGTGTGAAGGCAGAGAAGAGTAAATCACCAGTGTAAGCAACTACTGGAAAGCTCTTACTTTGACACTTTGTTCAGTATCTACTTTACAGTAGAATGAAAAATAGGGCCAAAAGTACTTTTAAGGTATCCGGTTACACGGGTGAACAAAATTTCTTTGTCTTTCTTTACTAAGATTGCCATTCTCGCGGTTCCTACTCATAGCTGAAAGGAAAGGCCCTCAACAGAGATCAAAGAGTCAAGGGATAGACAGCTCTCTCTCCTACCTTATTCTCTTTCTACGCTCCTTGAAAGCCTTTTTCTCTCACCCCTGGGACTAGCTTATTTATCTACTGGGATGAATAACCTCTAGCACCTGGGTTAGCTGCCTCCAGAACCTGAGACTTTCAAAGAAAACTATACCCTCCACCCGCTTGGCCTTGATGAAGATATCTTCACCGAAATTATGCTTTAAATCCCGTAAGTACAGGAGTAGAAAGCCAGGATCGCTTGGTAAGCAAGCAACCACCAACTCCCAATTCTTTTCTTTTTCTTCTTTTTTTTGGTGTTTCTCTTCTTTTTCTTGTTCAATTGTACGGCTTCGATTCGACGATCTTTCAAAAAGAGAAGAAAGCGTATAAAAGAAAGGAGAAAGATAAAGCTTTTTTCTGCCTTCTTAACTAGTGGCATTATCATATGAGGCTGGTGCGAAGAGTAGAGCGAAGGCCAGTGCAGTGGCTAGAGACTTTCTAGACTAAATATTTAGGAGTCTCTCCACTTCTTCCTTTACTCCCTGACTTCCCTTATATCGCTTCTACTCCATCCCTTCTCGTTCGGTCGAACTGGTAAGAAAAGATGACTTTCTTTCCGGGCTTTCTACTGAATCTTAGGCTTACAGTTCTTCTTTCCTGCTTCTGACTGATTTGCGTATAATGCTTTTAATCTAGAGTACGGCCTAGTATCGAAAGAGAAAGAGATCTGCTTTACCAGCTAGCGAGTTTACCGGGCTTGCTTGCAAGAAAATATCAATCCTTTTGCTCAGAGTTGAGCACTTCGAACTGACTTAGTCTGGCCTACCAGATCTGAGGATTTACCCGCCCCTATTGATCTCTTAGCGGCTTGCCTAACCTAATTCGAACTCTTCGGCTGAATGTTCTTGTCGCCTCCGAGGATTGAAGTGAGCCCGGGAACTTAACCCTCAATATTAAGTCATTCACTTCAAGCTCGGGTTATTGGTTGTTATGAGTTAAGGTTTGAAAAAATATGGCTTTAGTAATTGATTATCTGGTAAGGAATCCTAAGAGAATCCCCCCACAGGTGTAGTAATAATAGATTCACCAGAGAAAGGATATGATTCTATCTAAGGTAGCTTTTCGACTGTGAAGAAAGAAGTCCGGATTTTTAGCACTCAGTCCTAGACTTCCTCCCGGTGGAGCTAGATAGGTTGCTTTCCGCGCTAACAATATCATAATAGACAGACGGATCCCCGGCTTCTAAATCTCCACGTGCACACAAATCAAAATAGGATGCTCTGGAAACAGCTATTCTGACTGCCTATGTTACCCCAGAGGCCTTTCTAGTTAGGCTTTGATTCAATAAGGGCAGGGGAAGCAAAAGCATGAATTTCATATGTTATTATTTCGGTTTAGGCATCTCCGACTGAAGACTGACTTGGCTACCTTAAGTCTGGGATTGAACCATAAGGCAAGTCAGAGCCTTTATTGTGTTGTGGCTTTCTACTTCCCCTGCTTCTAATTCGTTAAGGTCGGGCTTGACCCGCTAGCCAGATGACAAGGCTTTTGGGGATGAGCTCCTTAGCTATCTATCCTGATGTTGGGAAAGGCTGCTTTTCAACTAATGAGATCGCTCTTTGCACCGGACAGATCAGCTACTACTACGCATCTTGATAACATTAAAAAGCTATTTATTCCTGCTATATTGGCTAACCAAAAGCTACAAGCGCACAGTTCTGCAAGCAAAGCAAACGGGAATCAATCAAGACGCTGCATATAAAGAAGTGATCTACGACCTTCCCTAATTTGATGATAACTCTTGCTCTTAGAAGTCAAAGAAAGCCCTAGAGCACGGAAACGGAACTCTAAGTCCTAGCTCCGGAACAAGACAGATTGTCTTTGATCCGGTTTAATAGAAAGAGCAAATAACCTGACAATTAGACGCTCTCCTTAAATTACAGGACCAGAACAACTATTGAAGAAGAGCTGGCAAAAGGGGCTAAGGTCGCCCGGTAGATAGGTTACGTAGCTCAACGAAAGCGATTCGGAGAAATGGGAACTAGACCTTTCCCTTGCTTAAACATAATTGTTGGCGGGTTAGGCGAGCTTACTTACTAATGACAGGGCCTAGTCTAGCCCGGCCGACTCAAGGGCACAAGCTTACCACTTTATTAAATATTAAACTAAACTTGATAGCTATCTTCCTGCCTTTACTGTCTCCTCCCCACTGTGATATCTCGACCGGAAGACCTTAAATCGGGAACAGGCCAAAGATGATTGAGTTGATGTATCAAAACCTTCCTATACTATAACTTGATGAGTCGATCGGCCTAGACCTCTTCTCTTTAGTTGCTAATCGTCCCGCTATTCCTGTTATGGGAATGATCCAAGGTTTTCTGAGCTCCCGAGTGGCTAAGAAGTGCATAGGTAGTTGCTAGGCTAATGGGCGACCCAATCAATGGAATCAGAGTCCAGCCTATCCTAGTAGGCTTGCTTTCCCGGTATAGTAGGTAAAAGCCAGAAATCAGGGTAATGAAATGAGTTTTCGTTTGGATTAGCATTGACTTGACCTAGCTCCATTGAGCGTACCACACAAAAAACCTTGTCAATATCATCACATACGCCGGTAGGTAACCAGCAAGTTTGCATGGTGTACAACTACATAGTAGAGAGAGTAGTTTGCACAAGAGTATGTCGACCAGCCCGATTTAGCAGTTTGGATTTATAACCGATTATGCACCTTATCCAAAATATGGCGATAGGCTGCCTTGCTTGTTACACCGAGAATGTAAAGGTACACCTTTATAGCAAGCAAAATCTGAGGTGGTGATGAACTAAGAAATTTTTCATTTTTTGACTTCAATGGAATTGTGGACACAGGGCGGAGGCATACCAGGGTACCGCAACTAAAAAGAAATGAAAGCTGGGTATAAATAACAAGAAGTCAGGCATGAAAACCAAGTGAAGTGACCAGAGGGTTAGGGTGCGGTGCCAATTCTTAAGAGTGGTGTGAGGCAGTGAGCTAGCTTTCGTCCCGGGAGGATGAGAACGGAACCTTTATATAACAATAGCAGCTTACGGCTAATTATGAGGAAGAAAAAGATGTGAAAAGTTAGCCGGTTAGGGGAATCTAGTTCACTGAATTGCCTTCTTTCGAGAGTAGAAAGAAGAGCCCCTTGACTCGGGGGCTAGGAGAACAGAATTGGGTGAAAGCAAGAATGTAGAGAAAAAGGGGAAGCTAAGGGCACCTTCCTGGCAATATCAGTGAATTTATGATTTAATCAAAGTGCTGCCTATTCGTTACTTCAAGCTTTGACGCAGTCAAGCATCAAAGACCTAGACCTCTTGCCTTCGTCCCTTCGCTCCTTGCTAACACCTTCTTCCTGAAATGAAAACATCTGCAGAGCATATTCTCGTTATCCCATCTCAGAAGAAGAAGGTGAGTCTCCTCCCACGGGCACATGACTATGAAAAAGAGAGAGCGCTACGCACCTTGCCCCACTAATAGGTAGGCTGAACCGCACCAGGCCACACAGGCGGAATCGGCATCACTTTCGTCGGGAAAGACAAGACGCACAGCATGCATCGGCAGCATTCACAGCTGAGCTCATTCTATCACTCTCACTTGCAGCCTATTCTTTCACAAGAACCATGGCATTAAATGCGATTCAATTCCTTCAACAAAGGCACCTAACAGTGTCTTCTTCCATTCTAATGCTATCGAGCAGCAGATAAGAACTAACTCTCTAATTAAAGACTAGGAGTTTGACCAATCCCTAGCAGCTAATCTTTCTTTTCTAAGGGACCCCCTACTCTGAATATAACGCTCTAGCGAGCTAACGCATCAATTTCCTTTCCAACTGGACTAGTGGCTTACCAATTTACTGCATTTCCTGTCCTAAGACGACGAGTCTAATGGAAAAAACTTCATTTTCTATAGATGCATTTTCTTGTAATTGAATTTCCCCGGAAAGAAAAGTCAAACCTGAAACCTAATTGCACTTCAAGTACTTAAAAAAAATAAGTGTGATCCTTCCTAGGCAATGAAATATATTGACATGAGGTCTTTTCCCTCATTCTTTGATCAAAGTCTTTTCATTACATAATGATATTTTATTATTACATTCTTTACTTTTAGCTTTAGTGAACTGGAAAGCAACTAAAGTTTTCTTCCGTCTTCTTTATTCTATACTTTTACTGGGCTTCCTTTGCTTAATGCAAGCTTAATTAATTAATATTTGTAAGTGTGAATACGAATAGAAAAGCTTGGGAAGCAGTGAATGAAAAGCAGCGAAAGAGTCCGTAGCTTCAGATTTGGTAACCAAAGTGATGAACGTGGCCTTGATAGATTAGAGAATTTTCCCATTTTTTTAGAAGTCTTGAACGGCATGACAGATGTCCGAACCAGGCCACATCTTTTGGAAGAAGGAAGCGGAGTCGGGCCGGCTGGAAAAGGGAGCGCCTCGCTTATGCACGAACAATCCCTAAAGTAGCAAGTTTTTGGTTGACAATCAGGACGGACGGCCTTTACCTTTTTCTAAATCCCTTAGCGCAATGGCCAAATCGAGCAATCCTACTGTGCCGCCTATATGGGATACCGGCTCTCAGCTATCCTTTTGGCACAAGCAGATAACTTAACTTATACAATATTTGATGTGACACACCTGACATAGATTAGATGGTCAATTCCCGTCTTCACTCTTGTATGCATTCTAATTTTTCTTATTAGTTTAAGTATAGCGAAGGGACTACCAAAAGAAAAGGTAAGCCCGGGCGTAAGGCCTTTAAGGCTTTGTAAAGGTTTCTTTTTTATCTCTGTCTCCTTAGCTTTGTCATTTTTGAAAAGTGCTTGCCTTGCCTCTTTCTGATTGCCCTCCGCAGTCTTGGGGACACTTTTATGAGGTTGCTTCGAATCAACTAGCAGAAAGAAGGGAGTAATTAAGGCCCAATGAAGCAGGAACAAAAGTAGCTATACTGGAAAGTAGAGAAATGGAGGAAATTCTGCACCTTATATTCCGAAGTAGAAAGACCAAAACTTAGAAGCTTATCTTTAGGCAGCCTTCCTACTTTTGTTTTAGCCGTCTTACAGTTGGTGCCATAATGGGGGCTGAGGAACTTTTTTTTTTGTAGTACTCGGTGGCTGTGAGGATGAATGCCGGTCTATTTGTATTTTAAAAAGTCTTGGTGAATGGTCCAATAATCTCAAATGCCCACATTGAAAATGGCCACGGAGCTCTCAACGTATGGAGAGATGATGAGGGTGTCCGAACGAGAGCCTTTAGCTTTTTCCGGGGACTCGGAAAACCTGATGCCAATAGCTGTCTCAGGGAGTTTCTAAGGGAAGGCTGGGCTTTCTCTTCTTGTTGCTTCTGAGTTCTTGAGAATGGTCTAGTTCTAAGGCAGGTCTGGATCCCTTCCCTTGAACAGGAACTTTAGCTTAAGTAGCCGCTGGTGTCGAAGCTGAAACTACAGGATCTCTTGTAGACACAGGAGCTTGTCTCGTCCGCTACTATCTCTCTGATGATCGATCTTGGTTACAATTTGCTTTATTACGTTCGCTCCAGTTCGCTATTCTTTCTTGTGATTTCGAATACTAGCTGGTGGGCTTTCAAAGGTATGGGACGATCCGGATGACTTGGTCCAGCCCCCTTTAATCTTTAGATCAATCATATGCCCTCCTTAACCTTTTCTATCTAGTAAGGCGATGTCTGACCCGGTCCTGTTCATTTAGAGTGCTCTTATCCTATCAAGCTTGATTTAAATGGCTTCCGTGGATCGCTCTTTCTATCGTTATCAATGGAATGCCCCTATTAGTTTACTAAAGCTTATGGGCTGCTATTGCGCTCCCCGTTTTCTCGCTTGCTTCTATGCTGAACACATGTCATTCGCAGTTCATGGTAGAATAAGGAAGAGAAGTCCCAAAGATGAGGAAGGACTTTGATAGCCGCGCTAACGACCATTTCAAGGTTGTATCTTTCGACCTACGATCTTTTGACAGAAGGGCCTACTTTATATTATATATATATAAATAAGAAAATAATCGCACGAAAACCTAGCCGGTTCCAAACTCACGTTTTTGTTTACTAACATCGGCAGAGGGGAGCATAAGAAGCTATCTTAGGACCTGTTGACAAGGACTTTGAGAAAGGTTGACAGAAAGAAAGACAGGAAAGATGCTACCTTTAGTACATCCAACGGAACGGGAACAGAGTAGAGTCAAGGTCTTTGAAACCAATTCATCCATTCCCTCTACTTAGCAGTTATACTTGTTTTTTAGAGGAGTCTTTCTTCCATGCACTTATAAGGAACTCATCATTAGCTCTTTGGTAATGAATGAATCTCGCTGGGGCCTATTGGCCAAATAACAAAATATCTAGGCTCTAAGGCAAAAAAGAGTCTCGGGCAAATTAAGATCTATGAACCAGACTTCTGCTTCTGGCCACAAAAAATTGTGTATGTAATATAAATAATAGGCTCGTCGAGACCTCGACGTTTTGGATTTTTTCCTAGGTGCAGGCCTGTCCTTCTTCTTATTGTAGTTGATTGAATAAGGCTTCCCCGCTTCGCTTCTTCTTTGTTCATTCGTAAATCGCGTCAGGTCAAAACGATTCTATTTTTATATTAGTCTACGGACAGAAATCGGTATTTAAAAGAAGCGAAAATCCCGGGTTTTCTAAAACCTTCTCGTGATGATCTCACTCCACGGAGGGAAAAGGTTTGTGAATTCATTCAAAAGACGGGCTTTCCTAGCTCATATAGTGGAAAGCGCCCTTCCCTCGAGGTGGAAAACCTGCCAAGTAATCAAGTAATATAGTAATATAATATAGTAGTCATTTCTTTCACCCTCCTATTTCTGCCACCTACCTTTGTCTCATTTCCCCTTTCCTTACTGCAAGTTCGAGCCTTCCTATTCTGCTTACTTCTAATTCCTTGCTTCTGGGTTGGGTACTGACTTAAAGGAGAATATCCCAGCCTTACTAAAAAACTTTCTTAGCTCGCGGGACTGACTTGAAGCCTTTCTCCGATTCTGCTTGAATTGAGTGAGCTCTGATGGCATGATGCTAGGTCTGTTTACAGCATTGACCGCGGTATCCTGCTTGCACGGACGGCGTGTAGGATTGCCATAACGTAATATTCATGGTTGAATGATTCCATTTTTCTTTTTATTAGTAATGTTCTTTCTTTCTTGTTATTGAGTTGGTGTAAAAGAGGGCTAAGCCCCAGACAAGAATTCCAATAGAACGCTTTCTCGAAGGCTCGGGTACGAAAAAAAAGCAAGCACTCGGTTGGGCGACGACTGCTACTTTATTGTAAAAGCTCCTAAGGTTTCATACAATTTCAGAGTATAGCATATAAAGTCCGGCTAGCTCTCTATCCATAGATTCATTTCCTTTAGGCCGTTAGGCTGGTCTCGCTTCCACCACTGCTAAATGCCGATCGGTAAGAGGCAGGCATATGCTATTATTCATTATTCCCATGTAACTATGACTTTTTTTTTTCTTTCTTTCCCCAAGTCTTTCACTTCGTTGTACTTCGTGAAAGCAAGAGGCTTCGTTCGCATGGCTCACTCGTTCCCAATACGTCACTGCCTTCCTTTCAAATTACGTATTCTAATACATAATAACTCAATCCTTCCATCTCTCAATTCGGAAAGGACGGTGTTATAGAGTAGCTTTCCGGCCCCAGGAATGAATGAGGCCACCCCTTTCTTTATCTATATGCCATTCTGAGAGAAAGATCGTCTCGTATGAGATCATCGTTACGAAGCTCCTTGAATGGATTGGATGGCTTGAACCGACCACCTTTTCTTGTCCTGATATGAATGCTCTTGACAGAGGGTTTTACCTCCTAGGGCGGTATCAATAGTCTATGAATCGGGCAAGGAATGTTCTCGGGAAAGAACCCGAAATGGGAGACCTTACTTCACTTCAATCTTTCTCTAAGAGGCCATTTGTGGCATAAAAGATGAAGAGCTATCCCTTATTTCTGGGATTGAATGCACGAGAAGGTGGAGGTTGCATCAAAGAGTTAGCAGACTTGTATAGAGTTTGAAGACGACCCCCCTTTTGCTATTAAGGAGGCATAAGAACAGGGGGATCTGGTAACTATTCTCAACAGCTGTCAAAACAAAAGAGGTGGCCCACTAACTAGGAGTGAGGGTTTAGGCTTTGACTTAGGGCCAATCTTTCGAAAGAAATGCTGCAGTGGGGGAGACCGCACTTTTCTAGTCTACGTTGATTACCGGAAAACTATCCCAAGGAAGGCTTCCCGCTAGTGCTTTGCTTTGCAACGGTCAAGAAACTGCCTGAAAGTGGCTCCAGATGACCTTGACGGTCAAAGGCCCCGGTAAGGTGCTGCACCTTTCTCGAAGGATCTATGAAAAGAACGTCCCACTACGAATTCGTACCCCTAAAGTCTAACTTTGAAAGCATAGGCATTGTCGCCAAAGGATTGTCTCTGGACTTTCTGCTTTGATAGATCTTTCCTCCCAAAGAGGTCTTACCTAAGCCACTATGTCCTTTGTTTAATACCGGAGCGGGAACCTTTAATTGAAAAGCCTTTCTTCCACTTCTTTCGTGCAGTGCACTTTGTTGATGATTGCAGGCATACTCGCTGAACATTCCGTTCGTGGACCACAAACAAGATCTATAAGCAAATAGATGAATTCAAGGGCGACGAGACCAAGGAGCTGCTTCAAAGCCAGATGAAATTCGAATTCTTAGTCATTCGCTCCCCCTAGAAATTCTTAGAATTGCTCCCGCACTGGCATCTCAGATTCATAGTTTATGTCGCCTTGGTACGATTGGTCCCGAGGAATTCAAGAGCACAGCACTCACCTCACGAGGACGTTTGTGATAGCTGTTAGTGGACAGGGTTTGATCCCTTACCAAGTTGTTACTAACTAACAGGGGTAGGAGACATATCTTTAAGAACCATGAAAGGGATATTCGCATTAGCAGAAGGAGGAGAGCGAAGAGATGAGCACTTTTCAAGCAGCTTTCCTTAATGAAGTCATCTATGTGAGCAATGCACGCTTCAAAGAAAGCAAAGAGGGATGCTCGCTAGCAGCTCAAGGGGATTGAGGGCTAAGGCAAGCGCTGAAGGGAAGGTTTCAGGTTCGTTCCTCTGGGATTTCG
This sequence comes from Euphorbia neoarborescens, assembly GCA_948330485.1. NCBI lineage: Eukaryota > Viridiplantae > Streptophyta > Magnoliopsida > Malpighiales > Euphorbiaceae > Euphorbia > Euphorbia neoarborescens. Next base: position 17,892 of record CAOJCR011951863.1, on the reverse strand, counting down.
AGATGTCATTTCATTGTTGAGATAAGAAGCGGGCTTTCAGCAGCCTCCAATCGTAGGCCAGCAGCAAGCCCTTTTTCGCCCGCATGAATGAAAATAGGCCATTCCCGGCCTTTTCCTCATAGAAATAGAAGACCAATGCCACTTGCCTTTGCTTTAATTACCACATATGAAAGCTCGAGTAGTCTCCCTGAGAAAGGAATTAATCACTAGCTTACATGGACTCCCATCTTAACAAGGCAAAAGAAAAAGAAAGGAAGGGATTCGTTGATGCAACTTTTTTTTATGACCGGAAACTTTTTTGTTATATGTCCTATACTTTGGTAGATCCAAACACGAATTATGTACACAATGTGAAATTGATACAGGAACCTCTTTTTCCTGTGGGTAAATACTGAGACGGCAACTTAAACTAGCAGAGAATTCTCAGAAGACTTTCTGACTGTTGCTGGCTAATGAGATTAAACCTGGCTTTACTTTAAACCTGCCTCCCTAGCTCTTTCCGGTGCCGGTGGAATGCCTTCTATTAGGGCTCGTAGGAATAAGCACTAGAACGGGATGGCTGGAAGCCAACTAATCTGGACCGACAGCATAGAGAACTGCAACTGTTAGGTTTTATGATCTTTGAAAACTGCCTGCCGGTACGACATCAAAGTGACAAAGAGGACCGAACGTCCTTCACGAGGGGGGGGTCTCGGAATTCCTCTAAACCTTGGTAAGTGGGTTGGTTATTTGTTGAATCGTAGCACGCTGGTTAGGAGCTTTGAGACTGGTGATAACGCTTACCGACCACACTCCTTAAAACTTAATGTTTTATATGTTGATTGAGTCCTTCCGCAGGACCTCGCTAGCTTCGTTGTATGGAATGACCGGACGGGAAGAAAGTGGTGACTTACCAAAGGCAAAGACTTTTTTTCTCTACCGCACCAAGCAAGCCTGAAAATGACAAAGCGGGTGGGTGAATCTGATGATGAGGAGGTAAGGGCATCGACATTATATACGATGACTCTTGTGATCCGATCAGGCATAGTTGGCATTCCCGACAGTGGATAAGCTGCTGCTGGGAACTATCTGGCCTTCCTTTTATTCTTGCGTCTGAACCTGCTCTCATATCTATGATCCTTGCCTGTGCACGTGTCTGGTATGGATTGAGAGGACGGACGGACGGGGAATGAACGAACCTGTCTCGTCTCAATTCATAGAAAGTATAAATAAAGCAAATATAAAGAAAGAGGATTTAAGGTTTTAGGCTCACTCCACCCTTCCATTGTTGGCTTGGGGAACTGACTGGCTTAAGACCGTACTTTATGTTACTGTTACTGCCTAACTTCACTGCGAGCTTACAACAGACAGCCATTAGGTGACCCTCTTGCCTATGCCCGATAGTCAGTCGTTCGTTCCAAATAGGAATAAACTCTCTAGTTCAATCATCTTAGCCAAGAAGAGTTAGGACCCGACTTCTTCAAATAAGCTAGTCAAATAAACTACTAAAGCTTACAAAGATGACGAGTAAACGAAAAGTTACTAGCCTTTGCCTTTCTTTCCCCCCCAATTTAAAGGTTTTATCCCATGCAATAGGCGGAAAGTCTTCCATGGCCAATGGTCAAAGAAAAGAGAAAGCTAAAATGCCAAAGTATGAGCATTGTCTGTTTCGGCTGGAAACTCTCAGGTTGGCGACATTGTCTAATCTCTTTCCCTGAGTCTGAGTTAAGTCCCTTTCAAGCCATTTGTCAGCTCTTTCTGTCAAGTAAGTTAGTTTTTCGGAATCCATCTTGCCCAGTCTACTTCGCGCTTTCTTTCAGTCTTAGGTTATTAGTGACTAAGTCGCAAAGCAAAAGAAAAGCATACGTGGCAACTCTACCTTCTTTCGTTTCACTATAAAGCGATCTAACAATAAGTTAAAGATCTCGTTACGTTATGGGAAATGCCCATAGGTTCAAAAATGCCAATCCGTTGGACAAATGCTGACTCGCTGTGGGACTGGGACTGATGACGTTTCTTCTCCTTATCTTGCCCGGTAGGTTGTTACAGAAAGAGCCAAACCAAGACTGATTCCACATGGGAAAGGAAGGTCCGAGGTCTAATCAACGGGGTAAAGCATGGGTTCTTTGCAGGATTCGGCAGTCAAGACATCTTCATCTTCATTAAGAAAGAGATGCAAGTAACAAGCAACGGCGCCTTCGGAAAGTCTTCTTTTCAAGCAATGAATGCCCCTTACCTTATCGAACATCTAAGACTGTAAGATAGGTTAAGTTAGTGTTCCGTCAATATTTTATATGTCATTTGAGGGCTAGGCTAAGCCTTGTTCTGCGGTTAGGAAGAGCTCTTAATCACTCACCAGAAAGACCAGTTTTTGCAAGAACAGGATTATCTTACCGCTTAGAAGTTCATTTCCTATTGAGGAAGATCTATTAGTGCCATTAGTTGGAAATTTCATTTCATCTGGACATGAAATCGAAAGTGATATTTCTCGATGCATACTCATATTATCGATATGCCACAAGCTCAAGTCCCACAGCAGATTCTAGCACAATCGAGTCTGATTAACTGACTTCACCACCACCGCTTACGGCTATTTGAACAACGGTTATTTCAGTTATTCCCAATTGCAAAGAGAACAGCGGCAACAACAGGATGAGAAACCTTCTTCCCTTAACCTGGTCTCAGTGAAGTTCCTATAATTTCTGTGCAGGCGAAGGTTAAGTCTGGAATGGAAGCAGGAATGATTCTTACTCCATAAAGGTAGTGAGTTACCTACTAGTCGTAGGGCAGGAAAAGCTATTACACAAACTACCCTTCAAGCCAGGCTGAAGTGATGCTTATATAATAAGCTATTTCAACATCATATTTCCCTATAAAGTAAAGAATTACACTTCCTAAGACTTTGTTCACTAACCTAGATAAACTTTGAAATGCTTACCTTATTATTAGATTAGAGAAAGGGGGAGGTCCAAAAGACACCTTTGCTGATGCTTCTTACAGGAAGATACATATCATAGCCGAACTGATGTGCTACTTTGGTTGGACTGTATAGCCGGCAAAAGCCCTCTTCGGAACATATAAATTCAATAAAATGTAATAATCAAGGGATTACTTCATAAAGGAATGCTTGCTGTCAGCAGTTAAGGGACAAAGGGAAGGTTACGAAGGTAATCCTACTACGGCACTAAGCCTAATTCAGTCTATTTGGCGACTATTCCTACTGCTACTACTACAGTTACTGCAGTAAGGAAGGAATTAGGAAAGAAGCTTGCTATTGGGAACCCCGGATTCCCCGCATCTAAGCCCGGAAAGGCCGACATTGATTCCTTGCACGAAGAAGCTCTAGGACTTCTAACTTTCCTTGGGCATTTGCAAGTGTGCTAGATCATCAATTAATGTCCGCTTTGGTTGAATCAATAGTAAAAGATATCCCATGCACACGCACAGAAGAAGATGCTAATGAGCAACAACTGAACTGGACAAATATTTCTTTAGAAGAAATAGACTAACAGATCGGTCCTGATCTCTCCGAAGATATAAGAGAAGTTCAGCAAGCCATTACAACTCTCCAAGGCTACTTAGGAGAAGTGAAAGAAGAGCCTGAGCTGAACGATCTCTAGTATCTCCCAAGAGGCCGATATCGGAGTCTTCCGCAGGCATCACACTAGCAATCGAAAGCCCATTGTCTTTCACAGCGGAGTGACAAGATGGTCATAGATGGGGTAGAGATTGTTTCAAAGAACTTTTTTTTACATTCCTCTTTTTTCCTTTTTTTTTACTTTACAAAAAACATTTTAACTACAAGACAAAAAGAAAAAAAAACGGAACAACAACAAGATGAGATGTCACTGTACCGTAACCTAAATAAACAGCGTGACTCGGAATGCCAGCATGGGCAACAAATAGCATGGAATACCTCAGTCGACCCACTAAAGTGAATGTGGGTCCAACAACACTTTGCAAACTCAGAGGATTCCCTACAAGCTGACCGCATTCAACTTAACCATGCTCTGCTTCATCCTAAACGAATGCATATTAAATGACGCCGCCATCAACACTACCTCAATCCCCGGCCGGCGGAAACCCGGACACATAGTTAAGTTAATACAAAATTGACCGAAAATACTTCCCTATACGAGACCATTCCACCCCACCTCTTTTCTCCACAGTCAATATTGACTGTTTTAATCGCGCATGTACTAGATTGTGGGATTACTATTACTCCAACCCCCAAAAATCCCGCCATCCAGCAATAACGCTGCTGTTGAATGGTACATTCGTGGAAGCCGCGTCGGGTTCATAAAAAAAACCACAACCCCCCGACTCAGACCGCACCTGTCAAGTAAACAACCGGATTAAACTCCCGGCTAATTGCATCATTTCAACCCCATTAGCTTAGCTAAAAAAAAGTAAGGATTCGGGCCATGGGTATAATAAGGCCCATACCCATTGAGGATTCGGATCGGTAACTCTTAACCTGCCACATATCCTTGATGCTTCCACGTAGACATTCATATACGCACCCAGTTGGCCCACACAAAAACGAATCCATCGGAGGTCAAATTCCACCCTTGTCTTGTGCTGAAATCCGTTTATTTTCGCCAATACCTAATAATTAGGTCAGTCAGCTTGTGATTAATTCAAGAAACGGAGTGGTCAAAAAGCTCCCCCTTTTTTACCTAGTGGTTCTAGAAACTTCCCTTGTACTGGATCTTCGGGTTTGCTTCCTTAACCCTTAAATAATTAGTAATGAAAATTAGAGTAATTTACTGAAGCTGAAGCGGAGGTCTTTCTTTGCGGCGGGTTGTGGTGTGGGGAACCCCCGAGCAGTGAGAACCTCGCCTGAAAAAGGTCTTCCTCAAGCTCAAGGTTAGCCCTTAGTATTCCTCTCGAATAAAATTTTTCTTTCATACGTCGGCTGCTTTCGTAACTAATATATAGTGGGCACCTCGCTTTGTTGATCGATCTTCTACTCTGTCTTTTTCTGTCTTCCACTCTGTCTTTTTCTGTCTTCCACTGCGTCTTTTTCTGTCTGTAAAAAAAACACTGGGATTCGGGATTTCATTTTCATTAGACGACGAAGGCTTTTTTGGGGATTGCTAAGGCAGAGAAGATTCAACCTGGCGCATGCCAGTAAATAAAGAATTTTAGGTTATTTTATAAGAATACTCCCCTCTTACATTAGGCCCTGTCCCCCTCTCTTTTCTCGGATCTTTGATGTCTAAGTGCGACAATAGGACACTATTGCATAGACCGGGCTCCAGCAGGCTGGAAAGTGAATTTAATTGTTTTATTCAATATGGAATCCTGAAGCGAGAAAGTTCTCGATTTAGATTAGACTTTGAAGAAGGAAAAAAGTTTTTCGTTATCTTGTCTCTGTTCTCTTGCCTTAACCCTAACTAACTGTGTATGTATGAAAGGAGAGAATAGTATCTTGTTCGTTTTTTTTACCATTGTAATAAGTAAAGTAAGTAGAAGAATTGCTGGTTGTGAGTATAAGCAAATAAGGCTCCTATCCGAATGTACTCGACTCAAACAGTGAAAATGATTGAAGGGGACAGAAAACAAAAAGAAAAAAAAATTTTCATCGCCCCGCGTCTTTTGTTCCACAGCCCCTTCCCCGGCTCCTCCACTTTTCCACTAATCGATCTAATGGCCGCCTCCCTTTCTCCTGGAATCAATAGCATTTTGTCGGAAGATCAGAAAGGCGGGGAAAAAGTAAAGCCAAGAACCCCTTAACAACATGCGTGCCTTAGATCCTTGAGTCAATCTTCTAAGAATAGAAGATCCGCCTCTTCCTCGTCAAAGAGATGGAATTGAACTATCTCAAAGAGAGTTTCCCCCGGAGAACCAAGGGGAGTGTCATAATTATCTGGGATATAACCAGATATATATGTCGACAAAGGTCTTCGTAGAGCGAAGAAGCTTCATTGAAATAAATAAGGGTTTTTTTCCGGAACATCTCAATCTATTAGGTCAAGTGGGGCGTCAAAGTAAGGAGTTTCTGGGGAACCGATCATCGGAAGTTCGTCAGGAGGCTTTTCCCCGATATCAGCCAACTGTGGTGCCGGAGGTTTTGAACGTGAAGTTCTTCGCCAACCCCGGCTCGGGGACGAGTTCGGGAGTAGCTGGATTAGATGAAGATGTTGTTGCCTCATCTTCGCTCGCTTGGAATCGGGCCTTTCGAACCCGATTCCCTTTCTCGTTTTCTGAGTGAAGAGAAGCTCCGGCAGATACATGAGAAGGTAATACTCAAAGGGCCCCGTATACACCAATATAAAGTTAGGTAGGATCCATCGTGACCGGTGGGAGGATCGCTATTTCCTGCGCAGCTCCGTGCCAGTAGTGATATCCTAATTCGGCTACCTTTCCTACTCATCAAGGCAAAACATAAGAATGGAAACTTTTACCAAGGGAGATTGGACTACGCTATGCCCCCATCACCTACAAAGGAGGATCCGTTACTGGAGTGATGCGCTTCTCAGGGCCCTCCGCGTCAGAGCTACCGCCGGTATTAGAGGCTGTTCAAGTTCGATCCATTAGGTTCTTCGATTTGTTCAGAAAAAAAAACGAGAAAGAAGAAAACATCTTTGATTACGATTAAAAGGAACAATCTCAAATAGACCAAGATCCAATTTCGGGTCATTTCTTGGTGAACATAATCTGCCATAATATCTTCGATCCCTTTATTTATATGCCAGAATAAAGAGAGATTTAGTAGGAAAGTGGAAGAGACTTTTTTGTAGGTGATAAATAAAGGGAGCAGCAAAGCTGCAGTAATTCTTTGGAAAAGCCCGGTTCTCTTTGTCTTCGAGCTTTCATTCCTCAATCCACTCTTTCGTTCCTTCATATACCCCCCCACCAATAGATAGAAACAAATAGGAATAACCAAACCACGTCTACAAAATGCCAGTACCATGCAGCTGCTTCAAAGCCAACGTGATGCTCCTTGGTCATCTGACCAAGATATTGGCGAATACCACATATGATCAAGAAAAGAGTACCTATAATCACATGAAAACCATGAAAGCCAGTTGCTAAGAAAAAGGTTGAACCATAAATACTATCCGAAATAGTGAAGGGTGCTTGAAAATATTCCATTCCTTGAAAGCCAGTGAATACTAGAGCCAGTAAAACGGTTGCTACTAAAGCATAAACTGCTCGTTTTTCCTTCCCCGCAAGTATAGCATGATGAGCCCAAGTTACGGCAGCTCCAGATGAAAGGAGAATAAGGGTATTAAGAAAAGGGATTTCCCAAGGATCTAAAACCCCAATCCCTTTTGGTGGCCAAATACCTCCGATCTCTACCGTAGGTGCCAAAGAAGAATGAAAAAAAGCCCAAAAAAAAGCAAAAAAGAACATAACCTCCGATACGATGAACAGAATAAAACCATATCGAAGTCCTAATTGTACGACTTTGGTATGATGTCCTTCCAACGTGGACTCACGTAGAACATCGCGCCACCATACAAACATGGTATATAGGATAAATATGAGGCCCAAACTGAGAAGTGTTGCACCCCCTTGAAATGAGTGCATGTACATCACACCTCCTACGGTGGTTGCCAAAGTTCCGAGTGAACCCGAAATAGGCCATGGACTTGGATCTACCAAATGATAAGAATGCCTCTGAGATTGAATCATTTACACTACTTTGCCTCGGTTGTATGTAAACCCCCCCTTTAGCCCCACCCCCTAAAGCTAAAGTTAAAGTAGGGCTCTTTTGGGTCTAATTATTTTTCTATCTGACAAACAAATAGGAGGGGATGGTTCCTTCATTGCATTGATAGAAGTTTAACTATAAAAAAATCTCTCTATTACTTTGACTTTGAGAAGAGAATTGTTTGTTGGTTTAACCGACGACCGTAGTGGGAAAATGGATCTTTTTTCTTTTCAGCAAGCATTTTTTTTTTTTGAAAGTCAAAATTCCATTCAGTGAAAGGTTTCGCTTCTTGATAACTGTGTCTCGAATAATGAAGATGGCTTGAAGAAGCTTCTTCGAGGGGAGTGAACAGTAATCCTTTCCTTAGTAGATCTGAATGTGCTGAGCATTCACTTTAGTTCTGTGTTTTCGATGCAAGCACAAGGAAGTATCCTTACACACCATTACCGCCAACCATCTCTTCTTGGTAGGAGCTGGCGTGCTGAGGTTTTCAATCTTCTGTGATGAAGGTCTGGAGAGATTCTGTGGGTGGCACCTTACAGAGCTGCATACCACAAACCATTTTCTTACTGATAAAGCAGACAGCTTGAGAGCAAGTTTCCTTGACTGAATCGCAGATCTCAGCCTAAGGACTGGAGGATTTCATCAGTCCTGACATGAAGGGAAATAGAGCCATGTCAGCTGGCTCATGGGAGGCTGAAGAGAAAGAAAGGGAAGTCAATTATGATCGAGAAAGAATCTCTTCCGAACGACCAAGTCATGTCATAATGAGATTAAAAAACGATGCTTCCTTGGCCGTGTAGAACATGGATTAGCATTATGTCATTCCTACAAGTGATCGCCCATCCAGGATTAGAAGAAATGCTATATGAGGACTTCGAGAGCAAATAGAATATGTTTCTTTCCATTCCTTGTGAGCCACTTATTTCTCCAAAACAGGAGATCAAAGTGATTTTCTTCTTTTTTCCCAATAAGTCGACAGCCTTACACCATTGGGATACTTCGAATAAACTAGAGTACATATAGGATACACCGGTGCTAAAACCTTTTCTCAAGATATCTTCCAAACTGTTGGTGTCCTTGCTCTGGATCTTCTTCCCCCGGTGTGAAAGCAGTTGGTTCCGTAGTTTTAGAATTCGGCTGATCCCAAGTAGTCCATCTGCATCATTGCATATAAAAATATAGAAAGTAAGGAAGAAAAGGCATAACCAGAAGAATTGTGTAAAATAAGTGAATTTATCCAGTTGAGGCATGATTGATTTTTTAGAAATAGAAATTCTTCCTAGACAGAAAGAAAGAGAGTCCTTCCTGTACAAGTAATGAAGAACTATAGAGAACTGTGGTTGGTTGTTGACCAAGGGAAAGTATGGGAGTTGCATACCAATGCATGATTTGAGATCTTAACCTTAGGAAACTAAACACTAACGAAATCTAGATGATAATCCGTACAAGCAACGACATCTGTGAACTTGGATAGCCTTGTGGCATACCTTTTCTATGCTCTAGGCTACCTTTCTTCTCTTACGAAATTCCCGTAATTTCGAGTTCACCGCTACGCTACTAAGAAAAAAGGAGCCTCGCTCGCCACCTCTTTCTTTGTCTCGGTTCGTGGTGTGGAACAGCCGAGGGCAGGGAGGGATGTGGTCTCCTATGGGGCAGCCCCCCACAAGACCATTCGATATAAAAGGAAGAAGTTTGCTGATCTGTCCAAAAGGACCAGGTGAATTATGAAAGCACCAGTGATTGAGAAGTAAATGAATAGAAGAAAGTAGTTCAGGGCCCCATTAAACCTGCAAAGTGCTGCCAAACTAAAATAGCCCTGAAATAGCCAAGGTAGCTTGCTCTTGATTTAAGTTTTCAGTAGGGGGACCATACCATACATAAGGGTCGAAATGTCAATTTATGGAGAGAGGATGGGTTCCCTTTTTTGCCCCTAAGACACAGACCTTTTTGGGGCCTTAATGAGCCAGGAGGAAAGCCTAAGCTAAGGGTCATCTGGGCTGAATGGTTCTTGTTCTTGGAACCTTGAATCTCATTCCATCTTCCTGACCTACTTTGACTGCAAAGAGGAAAAGACAAAGTGGTCAGCCAATGGTCAATTCACTAGTAGGTCGGCCTATGAGATGATTAAGGAGCCTTGCGGACTCCTATGTAGAGGGACAAAGCTGGATTGGGTTTGGAAAGCTAACCCCAGAGTCAAACACTTCCGATGGCTCGCCTTCCAAGCCAAGAGAGGCTCCCCACCAAGAACGACCTGCGTAGAGGTAGGATTTTTGCTACACGATCACGGGCGGCCCAATTCTCGTTTAGAGAGTGGCTCAGGAGACATATCGCCCCATAACCTGATCCCCCGGCGGAAGAAAGGGACCAACTCCAGAGAGAGGGGAAGAATGAGATAGTTTCAAAAGGCTCGTAGCGCTTAGTCCCTAGTTGGGATGCCGCTTGAACTAAACTAAAGAAAGGACCGATCGGACTTCAAAGGCTAGAAGGGCTAGAGCTTCAAGCACGTGGAAAAGGGGATCCATTTTATAGGAGTTAGTTCAGTAGCAGAAATTCTTTCATAAAAAGTAAAAAACGAAGAGGTTTTGTCTAATCTTCAACGGTTCCACTCAAGAGTAGAATCGGCTAGAACTCGTTCGGACTACCCCCTTCTCTCTACCGGAAGGGATGGAGAAGTCAAAGGAAAACCAGCTCTAGAGAGAGAGTAATTGAAAGGAAAGCTAGTACAGTGCCATACGCTCCTCCGGCTTGACCTCCGCTTCAGGAGCGAAGCTTGTGGAAAACCAACTATCATATATATTAAGGAATCTATAAGAATATCAGGAAATTTGCATACCGCACGTAAAACTGGGAGGAACTCGCCTTTTACACAGAAGGCAATTCTTGTAACTCACTTTTCCTTCTGAGCATTAAACCTTAGGGCATGAAGTTCATAAAAGAATTGTCCGATTTGGATGCCACGCCTATGCTTGTTGGTGTGGCAGTTGCAGATAATAATCAAAATAAATGGAGGGGGCTTCAGCGAGCATTGGATCAAACTGGTCAACCAATGCATCTCTACAGTGTCTTTCTCCATACTCATTAAGGGAGTCCATATGGGTATTTTCACCCCAAACGTGGGCTGAGACAAGGGGAGCGGGTCAGTATCTACTTCCACTTCTGAAGGCTAATACACTTGAAAATCATTGACTTACTCACTCTCAAGACTTCAAAGCTGGCTTTGCTTAATGCAAACTTAATTAGTAGAGTTTAGTAAGTGTGAATACGAAGAGAATGCAATTCTGCTGATGTAGATAAGATGTAGAAAGGGATAGCTTACTGTAAAGGTACGTAGTCACTTGACCGAAGGGAAAGGAAAAAATGTAATATGTGTTTATGTAGCTATTGGGCAAAAAGCGTCTTCTGTGGCTCAGGTAGTGACTACGTTACAGGAAAGAGGAGCAATGGAGTACACTATTTTCTGTAGCCGAAACGGCGGATTCTCCGGCAACATTACAATACCTGGCTCCTTATACAGGAGCAGCTCTGGCTGAATATTTTATGTACCGTGAACGACACACTCTAATCATTTATGATGATCTCTCCAAACAAGCGCAGGCTTATCGCCAAATGTCTCTTCTATTACGAAGACCACTAGGTCGTGAAGCTTATTCAGGAGATGTCTTTTATTTGCATTCACGCCTTTTCTTTTGGAAAGATAAATCAAGTTCTCGTTTAGGTGAAGGAAGCATGACTGCTTTACCAATAGAATAGTCGAGACCCAATCAGGAGACGTTTCAGCTTTTATTCTTACTAATGTAATTTCCATTACAGACGTACAAATATTCTTATCCGCCGATCTATTCAATGCTGGAATCCGCCCTGCTATTCATGTGGGTCTCTTCGTTTACAGAGTAGGGTTTTCAGCTCAAATGAAAGCCATGAAACAAGTAGCTGGCCACAGACTTCTTTCCTTTCCGCAAATACGCGTCTAAAGGGAAAGAACAATCCCCCTTTGGTATTGAGTTGAGACTCTAATCTCTTTACTGACAGTCTATTCACCGCTAACTTCCCATGACAGTTGATCCTTCCCAGCCTATTGGTTACCTATTTGATTTGAGAGTGATGCCTGGGCTAGCCCTATTCTTATCTTAGCTTGTGATCCTATCCTTGTCTTGCTTCTGCATCCCTACCTTGACTGTCTCTTGCCCGATTTTTTTGATTATTGGTGCATCAATTCCTTGCCCTACGACTCTAGTGGATTCCTTATACCTTCTAGTCTTTTTTTCATCGGGTTGAATTTCCTACTCTCTTTCGTCGCCCTTGGATGAGTAGTTGATCCCACTTCGCTAGGCCATCCTAACTTTCTAAATCGTAAGCTCTTTTCGTTCGAGTTTGAGTGCTAGAATAAACCTATCCAACTTCTGAAGAAAGCTAAGCTCTTCCGGCCTTCCCTCTAATCCATTGGATTAGAAGTTTGCTTGCAACCCTTGGGATAAAGTTTACATCCAATCCAGTTGCGAGTTGAAGTCATAAGAGAATCGCCTTTTGAATCTCGTTCCATTCCATCTGCTTGCGATCCAGCAGTTGCCATACCTACAGTTTTCTCGGTTATACCTTACCTGATAGCCTGTGGGCGAGGAAGTTCCTTTTTTAGGTAGGAATCCGTTACAGCCAAGAAAGTGGAAGTTGTTGTTGTTTTCATTCGCCCATCCTTTATTTCTGTTGATTCTTTCTTGGATTTTCATTCGTCCTTTCAGTATTAAACATTAGCATTATATATGCCTTCCCTGCGGTCAGAACCTTTGAGCTTTCTGCTTTTTGCTTTCGCTTCCTGCGAGTGCTAAGTCCGTCGATACCGATCCAGATAAGGAGCCAATACGAGGCCCAGGGAATAAGGGAGTGAGAATAAGGGCTAACAGTACTAGCAGTTCCACTGGTAATACCAGGGATAACAGGTTCTGTTCTTGGGCAAGCTAGCTAGCCAGTTAGTTGACAAGCCTTTTCACAGAGAGACGCAATTTCTTGAGTTCGGGAGGGAGAAGGACCGGGCAAGGAGTCTTTCATGAAGTAAGATTACGGGAAAATAATCCTCTCTTCTCTCTCATCTCGGGCCTCCTCTCCTCTATGGCAAAATAACCCACTTAAGGTGAAGGAAGGTCAAATCTTCCCTGTCCAGGTTAAAAAATATGAAGAATCCTTTCCATGGGGCTAATTTTTCTGCTTTCGAACTCGTTACGCAGGACTTAGTTCGACCCTTTACTGCCTACGGGGGAGTAAGAACGAGCTCCATACAACTAGCTGCTAACGATTTCCATTCTTTTCCGATGGCGAGATAGAATATGATACGAAGCCTAAGGGATAGCTAATAGAATCCTGTGAACTAATCTTTTCTATTTCGTGGTTTTCATTTGCGCCCCAATCCGGGCTAATTTACTTTTTTAATTAAGTTAAGATAAGAAGAAAAAGAAAAGATGTTAGAGGAAGCTCAATTAATCGGTGCGGGAGCAGCAACAATCGCTTTAGCGGGAGCGGCAGTAGGTATTGGAAATGTTTTCAGTTCTTTGATCCATTCTGTGGCTAGAAATCCTTCTTTAACAAAGCAATTGTTTGGTTATGCAATCTTAGTATAATAGAAAAATATTGGACCGGGAAGAAAAAAGGGAAAAAAGAAAGTCTAAGCGCGCGCATATGGCACGAAAAGGGAATCCGATTTCGGTCAGACTGAATCTGAATCGTAGTTCAGATTCAAGTCGGTTCAGTGAGGGCGACCGCGAAAGTCACCGAATGGGTCAGTCTTTTCCTTTGTCCCTTTTAAATTCAATTAAAAAAAAAAAGAAAAAAAGCGTGGGAGGACGTTGCAGATGTCCGGGACGGACACGACTTCTTCTAAGGCTAGAAGACCACAGGAATATACCCGGGACCAGAGCATGTCGTGAAAGAAGTACACTGGACGAGCGTGCTTCGACCGTGTCTCCGGGGCACAGTTGAATGTAGATATCATAAACGCGAGGTGCAGGATACCAGGCCGATAAACCCGGGCAACCACCCCCTATGTGCCGATCGCTAGCGCATCCAGGGCCCCGGCGCCCAGCTCAAATGGAGAGGCCTAGCCTGATCTGAGAAGTGCTAATTGGGTTCGGATAGACTTCATTCAAGAACGCCGCCGCCCCAATAAGAAAACAAGTGCTAAGTTTCAGATCAGTGAATAAACCGAAACGAAAGAAGAGACGTTTATCGCTCGGCGCCTAAAGCGCACTATGCTCCGCTTCAACAAATGAGAGTTTTCGGTGGAACCGGTGAACCACGCGAGCTGGTTAGATGCGTGGGACAGAGGGCTCATAGTACCTGCTAGCGCGGCTATGCAGTGAAAGGGAAGGAGCCTAAATCGACCCCCTTCTTTTTTTTCTTTTCTTTGAAAAAAAAAAAGAAAGAAGTAAAGATTAGACTCTCGGATGAGACTAAGCAGCCACCGACCGTTCAGTTCCGACGCGTCCATGACCTATCTTGATTAAGACCGAAAACCTATCTAAAATGGAGCCTAGTTTAAGCTGTCAAACAAATGATAGAATGGAAAGAAAAATTAAGAATAACCGGGAAGAAGAGATCTGGGATGGAGTGGAGTCTCGCTCAGTAAAGAGAGTTGTAAATTTTTAGAAAAGGATAAGAGCCTTTACTTTCGATTTTTTGAGTAAAGCGCTAACGCCGCAATCTTTCTAAAGTAAGAAGTGCGAAACTTGACTTTGAGAAAGAAGGTGCTTGTTGCCGCTTTATTAGTAAGCTTTTTTATATCATAAAAGGCGAAAGCTTGCTTGCTAATTCTAAGAAATAAGAAAAATTAGAATGGAAATAAGGTAAGTAAGGTAAGGCAAGGCGCGTTAGCGCTTTAGTTTTCAATAAGGACATTTAGGCTTTACTAAAGGGCTTTTTTCTCAGGGTGCGCAGTTCAGGTTTTTATCCCTATACAAAACAAAGCACGTTTCCTTTCAAATGACAACTGCCTCTTCCTGCTGTGAGGGCGTTGCACGAAACCAAACCAACCGCTCCCCACCCGATCAAGTACCAGTTGCTTCGCTGATAGGCCCACTTTGGTTAGGAGGCATTGTCCCTCAGTTCTTACCAATCTCCGGTGTGTAATCGACATGTTGCTAGCTTCAACTCGGTTGAATAAGAATCATTGATTCCTTCTACTGTCCATTTCTTATTCATTCAGGGTGCTCGGCCGGTGCGCCTTTATCAAACCAGAACAACTCTGAACGTTAGGGAAGCCCCCTTAATTAAAGGCGAGAAGACCACCTGAGCGAACCGACCGAAGAGACTTGACTTATCCGAACCGAACGATAGCGGCTTAAAGCTAAGCCTATCACGAGCAGCGTCGCTGCGCGGGGAGGAGCATTTCAAAGTATGGGGCAAAGGATCAAGCGCTTTAACTTTGTCCCCCCGGATCCACCACAGGTTGGGTTTGAATGAGAGCCGTGTGATGGGTGACTATCAAGCACGGTTCGGAGAGCACTTTTAGTCTGCGCTGGTGAATGGAAGCCCCCCCGCAAGAAAGAAGCGGCTCTTTTCACGGCGAAGTCACCATTGACTCTATTTATTATTATGGTAAATCAGTGTATGAAGATGTCAATCTGAGATCTTATTTCGGTTCGATACGTCCACCTACGAGACTCACCTTTGGCTTTCGTCTCGGTAGGTGTATTATTCTACATTTTCCCAAAAGAACATTCATTAATTTCTTTCTTCCCCGTCGACCGAAACGACGCGAAAAAACCAGACCCGGGAAGGAGAAGGGACGGTGGTGGACATTCGGGAAAGTCGGGCCGATCAGGTGTCTTCATTCAAGCGACAATAGAGAAGAAGAAGGAAACGAAGTGAGAGGCCGGGGGGCAGGGAAAAGAGTCGAGTCGATCAGGCTCGACGACCGGGAGAAGGAAAACGAAAGAAGGATTTGGCCGAAAAAGAAGCAACGCTATGGATACCATGACCGATCACCATTGATAAAGAAGAATCTTTCTAAAGAACTTCGGGTCAGCGGGGCCTTCAAGCATCCGAAATACGCCGGAGTTGTAAATGACATAGCGTTCCTGATAGAAGACAACTCCTTCAGAAAAACGAAGTTATTCAAGTTCTTTTTCCCAAAGACAAAGAAAAAGAAGTCAAACTCAAACCCAAAGACAAAGAAAAAGAAAAAGAAGTCCCGCTCTGACGGCCCGACGAGTCATTTACTTAAAAGGACCCTCCCCGCAGTCTGCCTCTCCTTGAATTATTCGGTCATGCAATATTTATTGAATACAAAGAACCAAATTCATTTCGACCCCGTCGTAGTTCTCAATCATTTCGTGGCACCGGGCGTGGCTGAACCATCTACGATGGGGGGAGCGAATGCACAGGAAAGAAGCTTAGATAAGAGAATACGTTCTCGCATCGCTTTTTTTGTAGAAAGCTCGACCAGCGAAAAAAAGTGTTTGTCCGAAGCCAAAAAGAGGTTGACTCACTTCATTCGCCAAGCGAATGATCTTCGTTTCGCGGGAACAACAAAAACCACCATCTCGCTTTTTCCTTTCTTCGGTGCTACCTTTTTCTTTCCAAGGGATGGGGTGTATAATATTTATGAGGATGCCCGGGAAAA
This sequence comes from Euphorbia neoarborescens, assembly GCA_948330485.1. Lineage (NCBI taxonomy): Eukaryota > Viridiplantae > Streptophyta > Magnoliopsida > Malpighiales > Euphorbiaceae > Euphorbia > Euphorbia neoarborescens. The sequence continues at coordinate 1,639 of CAOJCR011951863.1, read as the reverse complement.
AATCCTAGGTAAATTAAGGATCAAATGTTGGAACCTCATGGGTAAGGATAAGGTAATGGAATTGATAGAGAAATTCATAAACCTAGGTGAGATAGGAGAATTGATAAAGGGAATAGAGATGATGATAGAGATCATACTGAGAAAGAGAACAATTCCGTACGGGTACAACTCTTATTTGAACGAAATGAAAAAAATGCGATCTTTGCTGTCTAATAGAACAAACACTAATACCTTAATTGAGTCGGTCAAGATTCAATCTGTTTATCAATGTGCTTCTCTGATTGCTCAAGACATCTCTTTTCAACTGAGGAACAAAACAAGATCATTTCGTTCCATTTTTAGTAAAATAGTGAAGGATATTCCATTAGTAATGAAAAAAGGGGTAGAGGGGATCCGTATATCTTGTTCAGGTCGATTAGAAGGCGCAGAAATAGCTAGAACTGAATGCGGAAAGTATGGAAAAACATCTTGTAATGTATTTAACCAGAAAATCGATTATGCTTTTGCAGAAGTATCTACTCGTTACGGAATCTTAGGTGTCAAAGTGTGGATTTCATATAGTAAAAAAAAGGGGGGACATGCTATATCCGAAACGTACAAAATATAGTAAATATCGTAAAGGCAGATGTAATAGGGGTTGCAAACTGGACGGTACACAACTTTGTTTTGGAAGATATGGCACTAAAAGTTGTAAAGCTGGTCGTCTTTCATATCGAGCCATTGAAGCAGCGCGTCGGGCTATAATAGGACAATTCCATCGTGCTATGAGCGGACAATTCCGAAGAAATGGTAAGATATGGGTAAGAGTTCTCGCGGATCTCCCTATTACCGGGAAACCTACAGAAGTCAGAATGGGAAGAGGAAAAGGAAATCCTACGGGTTGGATTGCTCGTGTGTCCACGGGACAAATCCCATTTGAAATGGATGGTGTGAGTTTGTCAAATGCTCGACAAGCCGCTACATTAGCGGCGCATAAACCATGTTCGTCAACCAAGTTTGTTCAATGGTCGTAACGTAATTGGTTAGTGGGTAAAAAGCGGGCCGGGATTAAAAAGAAAGAATTAGGCGAAGTCTTTGTTCCTGAACGACGGAAGTGGAAAGACACTAAGGGAGGGGGATATACTCCTTTATTTTTGTAATCGCCGAAATTGTACGATGAACCTTTTTGTTCCAGGCGTACGACCCCGAAACTTTACTGTTTGAAAAGCCGGGCCCAGTTTATAAAGTGATAGTAGTCAAAATAAATAAAAAAGTCACTCGAAGCTCTGCCCTTTGCTTTGCCCCGTGCTGTCTTCCTCCAGTTGCCCCCACCCAATAGGCCGAAAAAGGTTGCAGTCAATTGCCCTTCCCGTTCTCATCAAACAAAAGACTACCATACACGCCTTTTGCCGGCAAGCTACCCTCGCCTACCTCATCTATAGGCATTTCTATCCGCCCGCGCGCGAGATCAGATCTACTACATCATAAATAAAAAAGAGGTGACGAAGCACAATTAGCGTATCCTTGTTTACCAACCACACATTGTCTAACCAAATCCAATTCTCTCTCGATATGTTCCTCAAAAAATCCGATTCGTGCGGATTATTCCCCCAACTAACGAAGAGATCTTGGCGGAATTGCCACATATGAAATTGAGCAC
>CAOJCR011951662.1:0-10505 GCA_948330485.1 Euphorbia neoarborescens | reverse complement strand
TTTAAGTCAAGAGATAGATTATGTATGTTACCTCGATAGCTAAGTCCTTAGTGCTACGCAATAAATAAGAATACCAAAATTCGAGATAGAAGAGTGAAGGGGTCGAAATTTCCAGCCACCGAACGGAGAAAAACCAAGCTTTCATGATCGAATACGATGAGAAGAACAAGAAGAGATTTCAATATGTATGGAGGAATACATGAAAACCAAAAATTGCTTAATCAACAAAAGGAAGTTTGTTACCTTGAATCAAGCCAATATGAAGTCTAGGAGAAGAATGGAAAATCGGTCAAGAGAAACCAAGAGGGACCGAACCCACCACAAGCAAGAATCAAGCCAAGGAATCACCAAAGCAAGCTAGGATCTCTAGAGTTTTGTGGAGTAAAATTTCAAGAATAATGAGAGGAAGAGAGGAAGAATTATTTCGGCTAAGCATGGGAACAAGATGGGATTTAATGGGTCAAATTAAGTTAATAAGGATAGAAGAGGACACAAGGAGGGGTTTAAGGGATTGGTTTGGTTAGGATGGAAATAGTTCCTTTTATGGAAGAAAAAGAATGGAAAGATGAGATTATGTAGTGATTTGGCCAAAATTAAGGAGTTGGGAGGAGGGAAAAAAATCAAACTCTAAAAGATTAGAAAAAGAATGAACATAAAATGTCAACTAGGGGAATCGAACCCAGGACATGTAAAGAAGGGATAAGCATCTTAACCACTAGACTAAGTATGTAATTTTTGTATTAAATTTAAATAGAATATCAAATAAAAGAAAAGCATGGAATATAAAGCATGGGATATTTCATCATTCAAGCAATAAACCAATTGGTAAAACACAAATGACATGGGAAAACAAAGCCAAAGAACTCGGGGCATTACAATTCTAGTGCTTATGGTGGGCATCACGACGCAAATAGAATCGCTTTTAAAATTTTAGAAAGTGGATTCTATTGGCCCACTATATTTCAAGATTCACGATCTTGTGTTGAGATGTGACAGGTGTCAATGTATGGGCAAAATTAGAAAAAGAGATGAAATGCCACAATCAACCATTTCGAAAGTCGAACTTTTTTATGTATGGGGAATTAATTTCATAGTACTATCCCCAAATTCACAAGGGAAAAATTACATTCTTATTACTGTGGATTACCTGTCAAAATGGGTGGAAGCTCAAGCATGTGTTCATAATAGCGCCAAAACGGTGGTAAACTTTATTAAATCTCTTTTTACTCATTTTGGTGTACCTAGAGCTCTAATTAGTGATGGTCACTAAAAAAAACAAGCAAGAAAAAGTTAATGATGGGAAAAAACTTTTGTCACTTAAAACATATTTTTGATACTTTTAATGAGGAAACAAAAATCCCGTCACTAATAGGATTATTAATAGTTACAAAAAAAAAATTATTTTATAAAAACTAATAAAATTGGTGTATGAGACCTCACTGTTTCCCTCCCTCATTGCTCAAAAACTTTAAAAAAACTGAAAACCTCAAACGCTCACAATATCGGTGTCTTCCCTTCCAAATCTCTCTCCCTCACTGCTGCCCAAATCACCATCCCTGCCTTCATTCCCTCAAACCCTCTCTCTGGATTATTAATAACTAACCTAGAAGAGTCTCATAGAGTCACACGACACTTATAAAGGGGGTAATCCAAACCCTAATCGAAATCGATTAGGGATTGCCTTATGGTCTCTATAATACACAGCTAAATATTGATTCCTGTGGTGCTACTTCGGTAGGTCTTTTCTTCCTTCTTTCTCTTTAGATCTGATTATTTCATTTCTTCTTTTTTCTGTTTGGTTTCACCGAATCAAGTGATGAGAAAAAATTGCAACAATATGATGTATTTATTCCATGATTCATGGTATTTAAGTCTCTGATGATTCAAAATTTCTACGTTTTCTCTTATAATTCCTATTTTTTTTACCGAAATTCTAGAGCAGATTAGCTGTATTTGATCTTTTTGCAATCTAAAGGAACGCAGAGAAATATCAGTTCTGTGTTCATTTGGATTGGATAATATTCAATTCGCTGTAGATTTCACTTTTGCAAGAGACATGATGAGTAACCTAATTGGTCCGTGTTTCTGATTTAACCGTGACTGATTTTACCTTAAGCATACTCTGATCTCTCGAATCTAAATTTTTAAAGTTTTTTCTATTTGGTTCCCGGTAAAATTTCACAATTGAATTTTTTGTTTGTTTGTGATCTGTCATTATTAGCCTCGTTTGGAAGATATACCCTATTCTGAAAAATTATATAAATAGAAAGCTTACATTAAATGTGAGAGCAACTTTATTTACTTGAACAGAAAGCTTACATTAAAAATTTGAGAACGAAAAAAACAAGGTATGAACTTGTTAATTGACTTGCGATTTAATGTCAATTCTCAAGAAGATAAAGTTTTCTTAAAACCAAAACTATGTCTGGGATATCTAAGCGCGGAATCTGATGTTCTGTTCTTCATTTCCCAGTTGTAAGGACTATCACTTTTAAATATATAACCCTTTGACCTGTAATTTGAATTTCATTCACCATTTTTAATTGCCCTTGGAACAGGTTATTGCTGATAATATTGGTGATAATGTTAGCGATATTATTTGCATGAGGTCTGACCTTTATGGATCATATGCTGAGTTATCTTGTACTGCCCTTACCGTTGCATCAATCTCCTCTATTGGGATCAACCATGAATGCACTACCATGTTGTATCCTCTGCTCATCAGCTCTGTGGGTGTTCTTATATGTTTGATTACAACTCTTTTTGCCACAGGAAATCAAGGCTATAAAGGAAATGGAACCCATACTGAAGAAGCGGCTCATTATCTCCACTATTCTCATAAGTGTTGGTATTGCAATAGTTTCTTTAATTGGGTTGCTTTTATCTTCCACAATTTTCTGTTTGGTACCCAGAAGGTTGCTAAGAACTAGTAAGTTTTACTTCTACACTGCCAATAATTTTTTTTAACAGAAACTTGTGCGAATATATATTGCTTTTGCTATGTACCAATTTTTAAATAATTTACATTTTCAAGGTTGTTTGTTTTGTTATGGATGGATTGATATACTCCAATATGCTTTCTATTGTATCATTTGGTACTTCTTGTTTACATATTTGAACTTTTCTAATGACCTTGTATTTTTTATTGTTTCTTAATTAATGATTCCTTTAGTATAGTTTGCTGTATCACTCTGTACATGATGAATCTATAGGGATATAGTACAAGTACAACTAATATCATGATTGTTTTGCAGGAAATTGTTCTTATGAGTGGCTATTGGTCATTGGGCTGGACTTATTATTGGCTTTGTTACTGTGTACTACATAAGCTATGCTTATAGGTAAGGAATGATGCCAAGCAGTATGAATCCACTTTGTATCTATGTCAATTCATTGTGTTCATGCACCCCTCTACGTTTGTATCTAGAGAACATCATTTGATAAAACTTAATATATGTATGCTTAAAAACAGGGGTTCTTTTGGATACAGAGCTACCCAATGGTATTGTTATCTATAAACTTCTTGAAAGGCATGCTTAATATATGTATGCTTAAAAATAGGGGTTCTTTTGGATATAGAGCTACCCAATCGTATTGTCATCTATAAAAATAGGACTGCTAATATTAACGTTTAATGTAGATGGTTCATAGTCGAGTAGCAAAATGTCAGAGAGTTTTGACAGAAGAAATATGCTATTGTTTTATTAGTATGTCTAATTGTTGGGACCCAAAATATAATATGTATCTGCTGCAAAGTTAATTAGATAGTTTTTAATCAACTTTTAGATATTCACTATGTATCTGTGTTTCATATCCTCCAAAGTTTTGTTCATGGACTTACCTGAACAGAGTATATTGTTCGTCTCTTTATTTGGTCTTCACTTGAGGTTTACTTTTCGATTTGAGTGTGCAGGCCCAAGTAGTTGCTGATATGAATCAACGTGACCTAAAAACTCAGCACGAGCAAGAAAAGAGATGTGTAAGTGCTCTACTACTACTATTCTGACATCATTAGTATTTTTGTCATATTATTTTATATTTCATTTGACATTGAAGTATAACTTCCAGAGAATCACTGAGATAATGGATGCTCATATAAAGCGCTGGGCAGTAGGGAAAGAAGGTAATATTTGTGCGTTATTGTCGTCATTGTAATATGTACACCATTATAAATGTCTTCTGCTGCATTGTTCATGTACATTTTAGCATGATTATCTTCAAAGATTTGTGTAAACTTTAGCTATTTTTTATATTCATTGTTTTTCCTATTTTCCTAATAATAATCTTGAAACAAACAAATGACAAATGTAAAGAAGGGAAGTGTATATATCTTTCGTTTTAAGTTTTACAAGTATATTTTCAGTTCATAAATTTATATTTCAATCATTCCCAGACATTTTGGGTTACAGTGGTTTCTATTTGGGAGTTTCTAGGTTGTCTCTCTGAATACTCTCAATATGATGTTTATGGAGATAGTTATTTGGATTATGTAGGCTTTGTTTTGACAGTTTTCATTTATAAGGCATGCCTGCCTATATATATATATATATATATATATATATATATATATATTGACTTGCCCTGTTTATAATTGGGTAGTTATGGATACTGTAATGGTCATATATATATATATTGACTTGCCCTGTTTATAATTGGGTAGTTATGGATACTGTAATGGTCATGGATTCAATTTTAACCAATTTTAAAGTTAGGTTATATGATCTATTATATGGCCAGTCAAAATGCACTAGTTAATATTCCTAATGTTAGACTTGCACAGCTTTATTAATTAATGCCTTTAATCCAGAGCTTTATTTTTTGCCATTCTATTCTAAAGCTTCTTCCACAAATATTATTTACTGCAAGTTACAATTGGGTTCAATTTGTACATTTGGATGCCCAATTGTCTACTCTCAATTATTATTCCATTTTTTTCAAGCAGGGATGTTCATTCATAGTCCACTTCCAGGAGTGAATTTTGCAATGATAGTGTTGTCTCTACATCACATGGTCAATCCTTTTCATATTACCGATTGTATAAAGGTGACCCTTTGTTGCTTTCAGTGGAGATAAGAACAATTTTTGTGAAATTGTCTGTTCTTTTACCCACTAATTCTTAACATCTATTGCATTCTTCTTTTTCAATAAGAAATATTAATTGGATGCAATTAAAGTGCAGATTTTCCATCTCCCCTTGCTATGAAGGTTTATTACTTAAAAAACCAACCGCCTCTGGTCTGCATTTTCATTTTCTGTTGGTCTTATTGTATTCAGAACTTATAACATATAATGTTTTATACATTTAGTTATTTAATTTTGGAAACTTACACTTGCATATTCTTTGGCAATAATGTTTCTTGTAAATTTGTATGTTTCAATGCATATAAAGTAATTGTGAATTTAGTATATTTTGTTATAGCTCTCTTCAATCCAAATTATATACCGACAAAAAATTGATTGCTAAAAGTTCTTAAAAATTTATTACTGTAAAGTTTAGCTAAAATTCCAACACTTTACCGACGGAAAATCTGTACCTAAATTTCTAACAATTTAGAGATGGAAATTCCGTTACAATTTGGTTGGTAAAAGTCAAATGATGAGGGAAGTTTTCATTCTAAGAAATCTTTTAGTGATGGTAAATTTATTATCATTATAAATAAATCATGACGGGTTATAAATCCGTCATTACTGACTTTTAACTGTTTGACCTTTAGTGACGGGTCATGATGGGCAAAATCCTGTCACTAATATCCTATAATGACGGTATATAACTTTTCAGGATGGAATTTTTCCCGTCGTTACAAGACATTTTTTATAGTGGGTGGCACTCATTTTGTAAATCACAAATTTGAAGGTTTACTAAAAAGGTATGGAGTGCATCATAAATTTTCCATTCCATATCACCCACCAACAAGTGGGCAAGTTGAAATTCAAATAGGGAGATCAAATGGATTTTAGAGAAGACTGTGCCATCATCGCGAAAAGATTAGTCTTTAAAGTTAGATTATGCAATATGGGTATACCGTACCGTATATAAGACACCGATTGAAATGTCTCCATGTCGTTTGGTATACGGTAAAGGATATCATTTGCCCTTAGAGCTTGAACATAAAGCTTATTAGGCTATTAAAGCGTTAAGCTTTGATATGACAAAAGATGGACTTAAAAGAAAGTTGGATTTGAATGAACTTGATGAGATTCACTTGTTGGCTTATGAAATGCAAAACTTTATAAAGAACGAACCGAAAAGTGGCTTGATTGATAACTTAAAATCAAATCATTTAAACCGGGAGACAAAGTTTTGGTATTCAATTCAAGAATGAGGTTATTTCCCAGTAAACTTCAATCCGGTTGCCACGGACCATATGATTTTATCAAATTATTATCCCATGGGGCCGTTGAATTACAAAACCCAAGGAATAAAACATCATTCAAAGTTAATGACCAATGGTGTAAAGTTTACCTTAATTCTCAAATCAATGATACTTCAGAAAATTCTATCTCACTTTCTTCCATTTCATTTCATTTTTCTATTTTCATTTTTCTTTTATATATATACTTGTTCATCATTTTTGTTATCTTTATTATTATTTTTCCATCAATTCTACACAATGACGACATTGTGTAATCTAAGTGTGGGGGTGCATATTAATGCTACATGTTTAATGAAAATGATTGTTAAATGATGGTTATATCACTAGTAGAAAAATGACCTTCAGTGATACTAATTCAGTGATGCTAGTGAAAATAGTTTCAGTGATTAAGGTCTGAATTCACTTCAACATTTTTATATCAGAGATCACTGATGTTAGAGTATCAGTAAATTGTATTGATACTAATTCTAAAAGATATATTATAAAAGTTCTGACACATATGTAAAAGCATCATAAAATACTAATATAATAATATCAAAAATTAATTAAATTAATTTAAATTAAATTTTTTAACTTTTTAATTATAAATACATTCTTCAGCTTTTACTTTTGCCTCCATTTCTGGAATTTCTTAGTGAACCAGAACAGCAGAACAAAAAATGTCGGTAATCTCTTTGAAATATCTCTCGGACGGCTTCTTCGTTTGCGAATTGAGATCTAAGTGGTCCTTCATCGGCTTTCCACTCTCGTCACCAATCTCATTCTCCATTTTCGATTCACTTTCAATATCCTCTTCTTCTTTGGCCTCCAAAATGGTACCTCTTACGCTAGAGTAAGAAATTCGGGACTCAACTTCAATATTTGGCAGTTTCGAGACAGATTACTTCTTCTTCTTTGTAGGATTCTGTCTCCTTATAAACTTCAATTTCTACCGAAAGTGAAGAAATACGAGGCTGATATTGATTAACAAGCTGTCTGGCAAAGAAATACGAGGCTGATATAACTTCAATTTCAGGCATATTTCTTTGCCAATACTACTTGGAGATGCAGAATGTCGTCTGGCTAATAATGAGAATTACTGCACCTGATCCTTCTTGTGGTGACGAACAAATGCAGGTATTTATGCATCTTAGTTTTGTAATTGCCAGCTTTAAATGTGCTATTTTGATCTTCTGATGTTTGGTTCACAGGAAATGTTTACGGTGATTGTTTTACCATAATATGTATGATATTTGTTTTCGTTACATTGTTTATCATTCTTATGGATATTTGTTACCTTTTTCTTTTCTGGATAACCTCTGTAATTTTGTGCCTATATTGCTATAGGTATTCCACTGTTGGTATTGGTGTCGAGGTTACTACCCCTAGTGTTGCTTGATAAGGCCATATTTGACCTTATATTATAGGTGTTAATTGTGATAGAGTAGCGGATAATTTGACTCTTTTCGTGTGTCTTGGTTTGTTATCTCATGCATTTTCTGTTTTTCTTGCATTTTGAACATTTATGCATATTTTTGTTGTTTTTCGGTTTATTTGCATTATTTCCCTTTTGTTTTGATCCAAGGTCATTGAGACCGAGGATGTGTATATTTTAAACCATTTCTTAAGTTTGATAGTGTAGGAATGGAGACCCGAGATGATTACGGGCCTAGATACGTGATTGAAGTCCAATTGGTGCTTAAATGTTCATCTATAAACTTGGGAGCGAATTTCAGGACTGTTGGAGGTCGAAATCGAAGATGCTTATTAGAGACAAAGATGAAGATAATTCTTTTAGCTTTCCACCGGATCTATAATTACATCAATCGGAGATCAAACAAGAAAGTTATGACAAAACAAAGTTGAGGCGCTGAAGCTGTCCAGATTTAACAAAAGGGAAGCCACACGTGTTTTTCAATCCACACGAGTTGTGTTTCACGTGTGGACCACGTGTGACACCTTTTGAAACTCAAATCTTCAATTACAGGAAAAATTTATTCCACACGAGTTGGATTTCACGTGTGGATCACGTGTGACCTTGCAAAAATTGATTGAATTAGCTGTTTTATTTGGTTTTTAATTCCTTTTTAGCATGTACTATATATAGAACATTATGTATTAGGGTTTTCTCATCCAGAGACTCTGTAACAACCCTTTCCCCTCTTAGAACTTGATCCGAAGCTTGAACAACTCAATTTGGTAGAACTTGGCTCTCGTTTGTGGAAATTTTCTCCATCGATTCAATTCCAACAGCCGGAGTCCGATTAATGGTATTTTAAGGATAGTTTTTCTTTTCTAATTTACTTTTAACTAGTTGTGAACCGCGACAGAGATTTGGATTGATGTTTCATATTTATTTCATGCACCTTTGATTGATGATTAATTACTATTAATGTTTGAATGATTATTGTTCTGCAATTTTACTTGATTTCGTACCTCGAAAAGGTTTAATCTGATAGGCTTCATATAATACTGGTCTTATCGGGATTGACAACCTAAAAATTGTAGGGAATTGACAGACCCACAAAGTTATGGATCCTTAGTTTCTGAACCTGGAACTAGTCCTACCGTTTACAAACGGAGAAATTGGCTAGGGGCTTATAGACCTAGGTTTGGGGGATCGATAGAATTGCATGCATTTTATTTATATGCTAATCTGTGTTTGTTATTAATCTGAAGTTTCATTCCATCTCATTCTGGGGAAGTTATAGGGATCTGGATCACATTAGTTAGGTTTAGTTTAGGTTTAGATAGTTAATTATCCAATTTTTATCTGCTCAAACAATTAGGATACCAAGTAGACCAGTGCTTGTAGGGTATTTCCCTGTGGGATCGATGCTTGGACTTTAGAACCAGATTTTATTACTTGACAGTGACAGGGTACACTTCCCTAGAGTTGAGTGATCAGAGCATTAGTTATTATAGCTACTGCAGACACTTACCAAGTTTTTGGTGCTGTTGCCGGGGATTTATTTCCTGCAATATCGAACCAAAGGTCGAATAGTTGGATTGAGTATTTCTCTGTGAATATTTTTTTTTTTATTTTGCATATATTTTTGGTTTTGTTTTTTTATTATTGTTTATTTTTATATATGCATCCTTGTGTAGTCAATTTTTTAATGTGGAAAACTAATTATCCTACACGAGGTGAGTTCCAGGTTGTGGATTCGGGATGCCAAGATACAGCTTTGGAAGATGTGAATGACAAGCAGGATGTGCTAATGGCGAGGATGAATTTGGGTGCATCTCAAGGAGCATTTATCGGCCATTGGAATGAAGGGTCAAGCCCAACTAGCTGGAAACGTAGGACCTTCATGGACAAAGGCTGACCTTTACTCTCCTTCACCAGCTGAGAAAGTCGAGCTGTCCCGACTATAAACACCGCACGTGGTATTTCTTATATTTTTATTTTTTTCACCCTTACCCCTCACCCTTACGTTGTACTTATTTCCTATTGCACTTTTAGAAGTAAGTGCAATTTAAGTGTGGGGTGGTATTTGCATATTTGTTTTCGTATGTTGTTTCGTTTTATTTGCATCATGATATTTGGTTGAATTGTTTGGTTTTTGAATTCCGATAATGCTTAGCTATTCCCAAATCTAAGTTTTTGTGCTTATTCTTGTGAGTATTTGATTTGAAACTATGGGATGGTGATATGAGTAATTAGCCTGTTTATGCTTAATTTGTCAATTTTAAGTATTGTTACATACATGAAGAATGATAGGATGGATTGCATATAGTGGTTCGAACTTCTGCTTATAGTTTCAATGTTTGAACCGTGATTATGGCTAGGAACATAGGATGAGCAACACAACCAAACACACTTTTATCTCTTTTTGTGCTATAAGTGAGGTTTTTGAGCCTAAGGACCATGTCACATCGGTCCTCATTTTTGTGAGAGTTAATCATGCATTCTATACTAGATCACAGAACTCGGTGTATGTTTTGCACTTGGCATCGTGAGCTTAGTATGTGGAGACCCATAGGATTAACCCCTTTGACTTAAATAGCCTAACCTTGTACATCTAATTTACCCGTAGAACAACCCTTTTGAGCTTGAAACCGTTTTTTTTCTTTGAGTAAGCCTCATTACAAGGTGAATGCCTTACAGTTACAAGCCCAAATCCTTCACTTTAATTTTCCATTTTTTCA
>CAOJCR011951350.1:0-10079 GCA_948330485.1 Euphorbia neoarborescens | reverse complement strand
CTTCCTCCTCTTTCTAATGCCTATAAAAAGGGGAGCCTTAGTGAGTTTTTCCATTTTGGTGTCTTCGTCTTCTTTGCCAGTAAGTTGTATGTCAGACAGGTTCCTTCGCAAACTGTGTAAGTATTTCGAATCCCTTAGGGCCCATCTGCGATCTGTGTGTTTCCCTCCCTTACAAAGAAGGTTTCCACCGTTGAAGAAAAATTTAGCGCAGAGGAGGTTTACGTTCATGAAAGTTACTGGGATTCATCCTTCTATGGTTGAGCTTTCCTCAGACAGTGAGGGGGAGATGGGAAAAGGTAGGGTGGCCAAAATGGTGGGATCATTCAGAACTAGGGATCTCTTAGAGCTAGGACAGTTTATACCGATGAATAGAGTTTCGTACAGTGAGTTTTGATGTTTATCTGAATGAATGATTGGCTTTTTATGTTGTAGGTGACTCAGTCTTGACCTGATTTGTGCCACCGTTGGTCGACGGCGTGCGCAATCTTTGTAGATGGCCAAGGGTCCAGGGGAGAAGAGGGATCTAGAAGATAGTAGTAGGCAGCCTCCAATTCCAGTGGAGACGCCTGTCCCTATGGGAGTATCAATCGCTGCCTCAGACAGGGAGGGTCAGGAGAAACGTCCAAGGTTGGTAGAGATGCCTGAGCTTTCTAAAACTCAACCTCGGGTTCCGGTAACACGACCTCATGTTTCAGTGTCTAAAATCGATTTGTCAAAATTCAAACATAGAAAAATATCCATTCAATTCGATTTGCACCTTAAAATGATTTTTCAACCCCAATCGTATACAAAGCCAGAAAAACATATCATATATATCACATACAAATCATGGCATATGTGATTTGAATGATTGAACAAGCGGCTCTGATACCACTATTAGGTTTTCGGTTGCTTATACACGTAGAGGAAAATAAAAATTAAATGCAATTGTAACCCGTCGGATCCATATTTATTATTCAAATCATAAAGAGAAGGAAAGATGAAAAACCTAGTTATCGAATTCCTTAGATGCGATTTAGGATCATGAAGGTGCTACCTCTGATAGACGACCACCCTTTATCGATATCCACACTGAATGGGTTTCCGAATGCTAGTTCGCTCTTCCACATTTTCTTTCTTTGTGAAAAATGAAAATTGTGATTATCTTTCGTACTATCATGTGCATATTCTGTCTCTCCCTACCCTTATATGCATTTTCCCTCTATCGGATAAAAGGAATTATTCAAAAACCCTAATATGGTATAACTCTTATTATACCATATTATCCTAAATCATATTAGAATTAGTATTAATTTCAAAATCTTTTTCCTTATCACATAAGGATAATTATAAACTTATTTAATAAAATCCTTATCACATAAGGAATAAAATTTTTAAAATTTAAATCAAATTAATGATTTAATTAATTAATTCAGCTTAATTAATTAATTCAGATAGAAAAGACAATTACAATTTTTACCCATTCAATTGTACAACTCTATAGATTCAAATAAAATTGGCAGTGGGCCTAAAACTAATTTTGTCCTATAAATCATAATTAGTCTCTAGCAAGACATTATGACTACCCAATTTAATTGAAAAGTCAATTATCCTAGTAACCTTATATTATGTATCATAATCCTTTTGTCACATAATATCGTCATTGAATATAAGATATGGACCAAGTCAATCTTCTATTATTCAATCATTTGATAACTCGATTCACAATTAGACTGATAAAACAAATAACATTGATCTCTATCAATTTATTTGAGCATGGCCATGCATTTCTCAGTCCTAATTATGGAGGGCCCAGTGATATCTCTCTTGAGTAAGAGGGATAAATTCCATCTTAATCACTCATATCTCACTATATGATTCTTATCATGTCCAATCACAAAATTTATGATCATCCGATTAAAGATAACATTTGATTGTACCAAAATATAATATTTGTCATGCCGAGAACTATGGTGATCTTAGGTTAGAGGATTTCATAACACAAATGTTAGAGATATACTTATGACTTTGATCCATGAAGTAATCTGTAAGCGGGTCAATCCAATATTTGTTGTAAAAAATATTAACTTGGTATTTATCTCGTATACATATTCATCTAATGAATATCTATCAAACTTCATATTAATCTTAATTCATTGTCATTCCCACGATAATAACTGATTATGGATATTTAGAATAATTACGATTATCATTCAAGGAAAATACTATATATAATAAACATGCAAAACTATATAGTAAAATAATCAATTAATATGAAATGTTACATCCAAAGAATATACCTAGGGCACTATTACTAATAAGTTGCTCGATCACTTAATGGAATAATATATCAGCGAGGGAGAGTAGGTTAATCGCCTCCTGATGTTGATAAGGTCAGTGAGGGGTGACAGATCAGCTGCCTCATGATGAGATCTGGTTTGACCTCATCTTTTCACTTTCACTTTGACATATTTGGTAAAGTTTCTATGGCATTTATGTACTTATTTGTCGTGTTTTATGCGTTTTTCATTTATTTAGTATCTGTGATATTTTTGTGGGAATTTTCTATGCTTTAGCTTATGTTTCCGTTGTTTTCTTACTTAGTGTTCTCCTATTTCATTATCGTTGGTACCGTTATGTGTTTTTGTGTTTTTAGAGACATAACTTATATCGGGGATTCCCAAAATCTATACAAAGCAACGTTGAAAAGCGAGCTTGGAAGAGGATAGAAGAACTACACGAGTTGCGTAGCATGTACATGACCTTGTGTAGGGTGACACGACAGTGAGTGGACATTAAGAACTCGTGTAGAGAAGTTGGTGGAGGACAGAAGAACTACATGAGCTCATGTAGCATGTACACGACCTCATGTAGTTGGTGAAGTTTTGGCTTGGAGTTCCAGAAGAACTACATGAGCTCGTGTAGCATGTACACGACCTTGTTTAGTTGGGAACAAGTTGGCCTAAAAAGAGCAGCAGACCTACACGAGCTCGTGTACGTCTGCACGACCTCATGTAGTTGATCGGATTTGGAGCAAAATTTCATTTTTATTGGGATTTAATTTTTGGATTAGTCAGAAATATAAATAGGACTTTATATATTAGGTTTTCTTTATCCAGAAACTTTGTAATTCTCCATGCACCTCTCTAGAACTCCATCTTGAGCTTGGACGATTATTTTCTATAACTTGGTTCTTATTTTAGGAGATTTTCTCTACCAATCTGTATCCGACAGCCAGAGTCCGGTTAGCGGTATTGTAAGGGTAGTTCTAACTCTTCTTTTTTTACGGTTAACTATTTATGAATCACAACCGAGATACGAATTTGTGTTACATTGATTCTTTTTTATCTCTTATTAATAATATTTTCAGTTTTCATGTGTATGTTTATCGTTATTGTAATTGTTATTGATTTCGAATTTCGAATGGGTTTTATCTTTTGAGTTCATATAAGCCGGTCTCACTAGGCCTGACAACCTAAAAATCATAGGGAAGTGACAAACCCACGAAGTTATGGACCCTTAGTGTCTGAACCCTAAAGCTAGTACTACCATGAAAAACGGAGAAATAAGCTAGGGGCCCATAAACCTAGGTTTGCGAGATTAATAACTTTGCATGCGTAGTAGTCATATGTTAACCTGTTTTTATTATTAATATGAGCTTCATCCCATCCCATTCTGGGAAAGTTATAGGGTCTGGATCACTGTAGTTATGTTTAGTCAGATTTAGCGTATTATTATCTCAATTTTTATCTGCTCAAACAGCTAGAATACTGAGTAGATCGGTGCTTGCGGTATAAATCCTGTGGATTGATACCTGGACTCTACCAGTTTATTACTTGACATTCACGGGGTACACTGCCCCCAAAAGACTCACTTTTAAGTGTTATACTTGAGCGCCATCAAGTTTTTAGCGCTGTTGCCAGGGATTTATTTCCTGCAGCATCGAACCAAAGGTCGATTAGTTGGATTGAGTATTGTACTGTGTATATCTTTTTATTTTGTTTACTTTGTTATTTCTATAGTTTATTTAATTTTTCTTTCTATTAATCAATCTAGATTGTATGCAAAATCGCAATTCTTCAGTCAATGCTGATTTGTTGGATATTGACCCTGAAATTGAACGAACTTGTCGCAGGTTAAGAAAGGAGCAAAGAACCCGTAATACAGAGATGGATCCTGAAGCATTGAGAGTTGAGGTTGAACGTATGAAGGCTGCAATAGAGCAATTCAAAGCTGAACGTACTGCTAGAGATGCATAGGTTGTTGAGTTGAGACAAAGGCTATAACATGAGATGAGGGAGTAGGATAACAGGCTGTACAATAGATAGCCCGTCATCCTGCTAGGGACACACTGTACCGGACTAACCCACATACTATTTAAGATAGGAAAGATTATACCTGCATCAAGAAGTTTTATTACCTATGTTCTTACCACTTCCTTCATATTCAGATTCAGGCGGCGGTGCGGTTGAGCTCACGGTTTCACCTCTTCCTCCAAAAAGATCCGATAAGTACAGAAGGTGGGGCTTATTCCCTTGATGTCGTGGATTGTCCATCCAAATGCACCCTTGTACCTTTTAAGAACCTCCAGCAATTTCGCTTCTTGTTCCCCTGTAAGACAAGATAAAATAACAACAGGTAAGCTCAATGGGGGACTCAAATACAAATATTTTAAATTTAAAGGCAAAGCTTTCAATTCAAGAATAGGAGGCTCCTCAAGAGATGATTTTGGAGTCGGTTTAATCTCCCTGTCTAGTTTCTCAAATTGGTGCTTTGCCTAAGCACACTCTTCTTGAGGAGACGAGTCCAATAAGCACTCATCATGTTTTCCATTAGTCTCCTCTCCATCCAGGCTCACCAAGGAGGTCTCCGATGCATCCCTAGCTCAACACTAGTATCAATAGGACAAATAGTATCGATAAAACTACAATTTCAAACATCTGAAGGGTACTTCATGGAATTGTGAACATTGAATTCTATCTCCTCATCTTTCAACTGAAGAATAAGCCTACCTTGTTGGAAATCAATAATCGTCCTACCGGTTGCAAGAAATGGCCTACCTAACAGAATCGGCACCAAACTATCCTCTTCCGTATCTAGCACAACGAAATCCACCGAGAAGATGAACTTATCCACCTTAACTAGAACATCCTCAAAAACTCCTTGCAGTCGTGCAATAGACCGATCCACCTACTTAAGTGTTATGTTAGTAGGCTTCGGGTTTCCCAGTCCAAGCTTCCTGAAAAGAGACAGAGGCATCAAGTTAATACTAGCACCGAGATAACATAATGCACTATCAATATTCAAATTTCCAATTCTACAAGGAATCGTGAAACTCCCTTGATCTTTCATCTTCGATGGTAGTTTATTAGTGATAATGGTGGAACACTCCTCGGTCAAGGCCACTAGCCCATCCCCTCCAAACTCCCTTTTCCCTGTAAGAATTTCTTTGAGAAACTTAGCATAAGTGAGAAGGAAATGCCAATCAATAGTCTTGCCATCGGGCAAAGTCCTATAGCGGATCAAGTCGACCATCTACATGCTACTTCCACTCTCTCTTCTCTCGCGCCAAATCCTCAGCACGCATCTCTATCCTATATTACCACTACTCCTACTGGTGCCTCCATTCCAACTGGTGGATTTGCATGTGCTCTATCTGCTCCATCATCGCGTCCATCCTAGCCTTGAGCATGGTATTCATGGGCTCCATGGTCTGGTCACCTACTCCAGAAGCTTACTCCTCGAATTCCTCCACATATCCCAGCTCAAATCCCTGCTCCTAAATCATCAATATCCTTTGTCTTGGCCTCATCAATCTCTATGGATCTTTTTCCTGTGTTGCGGAAGAACCCGCCAAGTGGTCATCATAGGGCCTGAGAAGAAACTACAAAGTAGCCGTGGACATATCTTTCTTCTTAATAGGTTTCAAAGAAGAGACATAAGCGGGGCTATAGAAATGTTTGGCTATCATAGTAATGATGTGGCCTAACCCAAGACTCCGCTTCGTCTTCTTCTTTCTGGCGAGGTGAAAAACATCAATTAAATTTGTACCTACGTCTACCCGATATCCCATGTTAGCAAGGTAGAGAATGAGTTGTTCAGACTCATTTACCTTACTAGCTTTATTTTTTTTCCACTCAAATCAAACACACACAAATTTAAAGAGGAAAAATAACAAACCTGTTTTAATGTCCCTGGCTTTAAGGTTATGAAAATCTAAACTACACTCCTCATGTACAACCCAAAATTTCCTAGGGTTCTCACCCTCAGGCCAGGAAGGTATGCAACCCTCAATACCCCTAATCGTGCCCATCAGAGAAGCATTGACTTCCCTCTCTACACCAAACAACCAAAATTTAATTAATTTAGTTAAAGTGGTTGTATCGATGGTGGAAGTGAGGGTGGTATAGAATTCCACAGTCAATTCTTTGAAGGAGTCATTAGCAGCTTTAGAGAAGTCATACCATCCTAACTCCCGAAGTTTTGTTTGGAAAGTCTCATCTAAACCTAGGTGAGCTAATTCCTTCTTCGGACGGCGATGAAAAGGTAAAATAGGTAAAGAAGAGCAGAGTTGGAACCCTTTACCTTCGTCTATAGAGTAGAGATAGAAGTGACAACTTAACTTACGAGACAGACTGGGGAGTGATGCCCCGATTGATGGATGGACCTCTGATGGTGGGAGTGCGGCAAGTAACAATGGTGGTTGTTGGTTAGATGGCTGTGCTCCAGCTATCCTTTGCTTTGCGTCATTCTTAGTTCTCACCATCTACATGAACAAAAAATAAACAATAGATAAAAGAAATAAAAGAATCATGAGACATCAAAATCAACAAAAAACAAAAACAAACGACAAATTAAGAAAACAAGAGAACAATGAGAAATCAAAAGCACAGAGGGAAAGCAAAAATCAAATAAGTCGAGAAATAACGGGAGATGGTCATGCTAAGATCAGTACTGGAGAGTATTGTCACATTATGGCAAGTGTAATCAATCCTAAACTGCCCTCCCACAATATAATCTAGACGAGCATTCATCCGGTTTCTTAACCACAACGCAATGTAGCATTCATTATCAATATATAATCCCAAGGGCATTGTCATCCTAGCTATACTACTGTTAAACTCGAAAGTTCAACACATGTGATAGTCCAACTACATGCGAAGAAAGATAGAATAGAGGTTAGGGTGTAGTTGATATGACTCATAATATGTATATTCAGCTAGGTTTGAGTCTAATGATGGTGCCATCAGAACATGCAATGTGTAATCCAAATTCGACATCCCAATAATGTGAAACACCAAAAGAAAACACTCAATTAATAGAGAGAAAGCAATTTACACAACCAATCAGCTAACCCAAAATCAAAAGAAGAAAAATCAAAGTGACAAAAGAAGAAGAAAGAACGAAAGAAGAGAATAAGAAGAGGAAGAAGAAGAAAACCACAAACCCTCAAATCACTTCCACAAAATAAAGAGATAGAAGATCATACCTTTGTTATGTTTTGGAAAGAGGTGATGGCTTTGAGACTTTTGAAAATTAGAGAGAATAGGGAGGGGGCGAAAGTGGGTGCGAAATTAGGAGTTTATAAAGAACATATTTACAAAATAGAGGTGGCTTAGCCGAGCAAGAGCTTCTGCTAGTGTAGCACGAGGTCATGCTTAGCTGATAAGTGGCACCTATTCATTCAATAAGTGAGCACGAGGCCGTGCTAGTTAAGCACGAGGTCGTGCTGAATATAAGTAAAATCTAAAAAGTTCCAGGGGACAAAGAACGAGGTTGTGTTGTACAAGCACGAGGTCATGCTAAATTAAAACCAAATCTAAAAAGTTCCAGGGAATCAGTACGAGGTCATGCTAGACAAGCATGAGGTCGTGCTATAGAAGCACAAGATCGTGCGTAGTGGGAAATAACTCCAAAAAGCTCTAGGGGATCAGCACGAGGTTGTGCAAGTGCAGCACGAGGTCATGCTGTACCTCCCAGAAACATATTCCCTCTCATTCAACATAACATTTTACCTAAACTTGGGATACGTACCTACAGAACAAATTTAAAACTACCACAAGATAGCAATCAACACAAAAAGAGACAAAAACCATCAAAAATCATTTGGAACCAAGAATGATACAAAAACATGATTGGTTAAAGTCATCAAGCTTAACTGTATCTGAAAAGCATTCACGGATATGTCAGAAGCAGTACATGCTTCTATGCCTCCAATGGTCCTCCTACATATTGCTTCAAGCGTTGGTCATTTACTTTTTAAATTCCATTGGTTGTTTTGATTTCAACCATCCCCGATGGATAAATAGCGTCTACCTCAAATGGCCCACTCCATCGACTTCTCCACTAACATGGGAACAACCTTAGCCTTGAATTATATAACAACACTAAATCCCCGTTGCTGAAGGGCTTCTTCACCACTCAGTCTCGACTCATCAAGCTCGTTAAACTACTATATCTGATGATCTCCTGTAGCCTGCCCATCAAAGTTTAAAAATTTCAAAGCCCATAATGCTCAATGTTCGAGCTCCACAGGAACATGACAAGATTTACCAAATACTAAATGATATGGGAACATGCCTATAGGTGTTTTAAATGTAGTCCTATATGCTTATAGTGCATCATCTAGTTTGATACTCCAATCTTTCCCAGATGAGTTGACTATTTTTTAGGATGCATTTCAATTCTCGATTAGAAACCTCGAATTGACCACTAGTTTCGCGATGGTAAGGGGTGGCCACCCGGTGAACAACACCATACTTCTGAAGTAAGGAGTCAAATTACCTATTGCAGAAGTGGGATCCCCCATCACTAATGATAGCTCTTAGAGTCCCAAATCGTGTGAAAATATTCTTCTTAATGAACTTGACCAGTACTTTCGAATCATTGACAGCTATGGCCACGTCCTCTACCTACTTAGAGACATAATCAACCGCTACTAGAATGTATTGGTTGCCATGCGACTTAGGGAAAGGTCCCATAAAGTCTATACTCTAAACGTCAAGTAGCTCATAGATAAGTATACCTTGTTAGAGCATTTCTTCCTTACGGCCTATATTACCAGCTCGTTGACACATATCACAAGATCAAACATATTCAAACACATCTTTCCTCATAGTTGGCCTGAAAAACCCACATGATAAAATTTTATTTACTGTCCTATCTGGGCAAAAATTTTCCACCAGCCACCCTATCATGACACATGTGGATAACATAGTGTATTTCATTTTCAGGGATACATCTCCTAACTACATTATCAGCACAACAACGAAACAAATAAGGATCATCCCAAAAATAATCCTTTACATGATAGAAAAAATTACGTCTTTACTGAAATGTCAAATCAGGAGGAAAGATGTTACCGCCTTTATAAATAGAGATATCTACATACCAAGGCAGGGAAGTGACAGCCAGTAAATATTCTTTGGGAAAGGTCTCCCAAATTGCTACTGATTCTGAGAGTTGAGAACCCGATTTCGGCATCCGAGAAAGGTGATTAGCTACTATATTCTCCACAACCTTTTTATCACGAATCTCAATATCAAACTCTGAATAAGTAGAATCCATCTGATCAATCTTGGTTTTGCCTCCTGCTTAGTCAACAAATACTTAAGAGTAGAAGGTTAGTAAACACAATCACTTTTGATAAAACTAGGTAAGACCTGAATTTATCGAAAGCAAACACTACATCTAGCAGTTCCTTTTTAGTTACACAATAATTTTTCTGAGCATCATTCAATGTCCTACTAGCATAGTAAATTGGGTGAAATATGTTATCCACCCGCTGATATAAACATGTACCAACTACAAAATCACTAGCATCACACATTAATTCGAAGGGAAGGGTCCAATCCGGACTAACCATAATAGGGGCTTCAATCAATTTTCATTTCAACAATTCAAAAGGATGCATACAATCAACAGAAAAATCAAATGAAGCGTCCTTATAGAGTAATTGGGTTAAGCGTCTAGCAATTTTTGAAAAATCTTTAATATACCGCCTATAGAACCCTGCATGACCTAAAAAAAACTCCTAGCATGTTTTACTGAGATCGGTGGAGGCAATTTCACAATCACCTTAACCTTAGCCGGATCTACCT
>CAOJCR011947348.1:0-13942 GCA_948330485.1 Euphorbia neoarborescens | reverse complement strand
ACTTTTGATCGATCCAATTAAATTTTACCGATTCAAAATTATTTCGTAAAAAATTAAATCTCTACATTATATTTTAATCTTTCAATTTCACCAAATGGTAAATTGATAAATTTATTTAACTATGAATTAATTTAATTAAATATGTTAATTCGCATAATTAGATTTTAATCAAAATCTAATTAATCCCAATTGCACATATAATTTCATTCATAATAAATTAATTTAATTAAAATTCTATACAATTCACCATGTGTAATTCAATTAATTCATAATTAATTACTTACGACATTTGAATCTACTAATTACATATTTTAGATTTAATTTATTAATTAAATCAAATATGATTTCTTCATTCCATATTTATTTAATTAATATAATCTAACCTTATAGACCAAGTTATCCGAAGCTAGAAGTTCGATGTGCAAGATCCTAAGGCACTGTCTTTATGTTGGCAGCAGGACCAATTCCTGCAGACTGTTAAGTGGGTTCTAGCAAATGCACAACAACCCCCAATTAAGTCAACTAGCAGTATCTCTAGTAGAGATTAAATCATCCTGGTAGCTGTACTTGTATTATTCCTTTCCAACTAATATCTTGAGTGTATATAGTAAGGGGCATGGCTCCGTCATCCCACACTACTATCACTTTCTTGATTTAGAATGGATTGTTGAAACGAATGAGCTCCCAACTCATTCGGGTGTGGCCACACACTCAATCCCATTCCACCAAGTGGCCGGTGATATCATCTCAGTAGATGTTAAGTGGCAATCCCTTCAACTCATTATCAATATGTATATGATCACTGGCCCACCCAATCATACCCGTATTTAGATCCTGTTATAGAGCTGTTAGGTATATGTCAAAGTATATAAGATTCCATGCTTACGTTATAATGATCTCAGGTCTAACAATAAAATGACTTCACTATGTAGTGTTTCCTACATAGATCTATATAGTACCATATGGGGTCTACATCTACCCGTATCCTTTATTGTCTCACAATCAACCGATGCACAAGTTTATCATTCTACTCATTCACATGACCTAGAACAAATCTGGGATCTATTCATTTGTGATATAGAATCATTGGATTCTCAATTTTTTTTATTATAGCACAAGATATAAAATAAATAGATTGATGCCTTTATTCCATAACACTTAATGTATATAGTACAAATAATATCACAACCATACAATATACAAAAGAATCAATGCCTACAAAATAGGGCACACCAACAATCTCCCACTTGCACTAGGCTAAGTAGGCATGTCGCTAAGTCTTATAGATAGCGTACTACCTTGGAGTTGAAAACGGCAAACACCTTGATCACGGATCGGCGACATCATTCTTTGTGTCAAGCCTCTATATTTAAATCACCTTGATCTTTGATTTCTTAAATCAGGTGAAAAACTTTCTTAGTATGTCTTTAGAATACTAGTGTGACAAGGGCTCCTTGTTATGCGTTGACCCTTTTAATGTCACAAAATACCATTACAAGGTCTAGGATGGAGGGGACGACTCCTAACACTGTAATGTATTTCTAATCCAAACAACAACCCCTGACAGCATATCATGTCACTAACATATTCGATCTCAATAGTAGTGTCTGCTTTAATGGACTGCTATGAGGATCTCCAACTAATGGCTCCACCATTAATGAGAAACATGTAACCTAATTGGTTTACATCCCTATTGGTCTCAAAACTAGCATCAGTACATCTACTGACTGCTTACAAGTTTTGACCACCATACACTAAGTGGTAATCCTTAGTCCTGTTAAAGCACCTTAGGATTGCTTTGATAACACTCCAATGGTTTCGAGAACTAGGTGGCACCTACTTGTCATACCTAGTGTATATTCGATATTAGGTCTCGTAAACATAAAGTACATGATGGAACCAATAGCTGAGCGTATGGTGTTACCATCATCCTCTCCTTTCCTCATTTTTGACCCATGGTCACATCGATAAGAACAGTTCTTTACCTTATCCATGTAGAAATATTTCAGAAATTTTCTATATACGTCTCCTGACTCAGACTTAAAAGTTGACGCGGTCTATTTCTATAGATCCGGATCCCTAAGATCCATTCGTCTTTTCCTAAATCCTTCATCGTAGAGTACTTACTCAACCACTGCTTTAATCCCTATACAGTAAAGGTGTGTAACTTCCGACAAGAAGGATGTCATCAACATATAAATAACACTTGAAATATGAAATTACTTTCTATCACTTTCTCGTATACACAGGCTCATCAAGATTCTAAATGAAACCATATTCTTTAATAGTTTCATTTAATCTTTGATTCCAAGACCGAGATGCTTGTTTAAATCCATAAATGGATTTATCAAGCTTTTACACCCGATTAGGGTACTCAGGATCGATAAAACCCTCAAGTAGTGTGATCTATACATCCTTGAGTATTTTTCCATTCAGAAAAGCAGTTTTAACATATGTTTGCCATATCTTATAGTCATACTATGCTACTATGTCCAGGAGTATCCTAATGGCCTTGAGCATCGACACTGGTGAATATGTTTCATCATTTTGAATACCTTGAACTTTGTTTGCATCCCTTTTGCCACCAGTTATCCCTTGAAAGCAATGTAGTACTTGTAGTTCCTGTGTTACTGAACCCCACTCCTCTACCTCTAGTGGACTTAGCTTAGTTCCTGAGTCCTCTTCTTGAGGTTGTGGATTTTGAACTTCATCAAGTTTGATCATACTCCCACTTTATTTCTAAGAAATGTCCCATCTTGACTATGAATTCTCTTTTCTCAGTCGGGAAGTAGAAGTAGTAACCCTTAATTTCCTTAGGGTAACCCATAAATAGTTTGTCACTTGTAAATCTCTTGATATGTACAAAATAGCCCCAAATCCTCAAGAACAAAACTATGGGCTTTTACCCTCACCACATCTCATATGGTGTTGTCTCAACTACCTTGCTCGATATACGGTTCAGTGTGAAAGCTATATCTCTAAAGTCTATCCTTAAAAGGATATAGGGAGCGTCACTTAACTCATTGTTGAGTAGACCATGTCCCACAGGGTCATATTCCTCCATTTTAACATACCATTTCAATGGAGTGTACCAAGAGGATTGAGTTGGGACCGAATCCCACAAACTCTCAAAGTCGAGTCAAACCCTTAGCTCATATCATTGCCTCCTTGATCAAATTAAAGAGCTTTGATAATCCTTCTAAGTTGGTTTTCTGCTTCATTTCTAAAATCCTTAAAGCGATCAAGGATGTCCGATTTAAACTTCATTAGGTAAATATAACATATCTACTAAAGTGATTAGTTAAAGTAACGAAGTACCAATAACCATATCTAGCATTTGTGCTTATGGGCCCTCATACGTCTGAATGTATTAGGTCAAATAGCCTATTTTCCCTCTCAGCTACTTTACTGAAGGGCGCCTTGGTCATTTTGCCTCTTAAACTAGATTCACAGGTACTAATTGACCCAAGGTCAAATGTACCTACCACTCCACTTGCATAAAGTCTAGTTATGTGTATCTCGTTTATGTGGCTTAAGTGACAATGCAAGATTCATATTGGATTAACCTTATTAGCCTTAATCCATTTAGTATTAATGTTATGAGATTATCTTTTTTAAGGAAACATAAGCATTACTAAGTAATGCTATTTCATAAATAATATCGACATAGTTAGTATTTACAACACCATGTCCGACATTAAATTCAAAACATTTTATGTCCAACTTAGAAATCAAAATAATATTCCTAGTAGTGGGAGGTATATAAAACAATCTCTTAGTCTCAAAACATGTACACAAGGCACCTTCAAATGGCATCCATCCGACTTTGAGATGTTGGACTTTCATCCTATGCTCGACTCGAAGATCCACTTTGCTAGATCCTAATAATCTCAACAACATATATACTAGAACCACCCTTTTGTGTCTTCTCTTTCTCCCACTAAAGAAAAGCATTTTCCATTTTTCTATTTTCTCTCCACAATAATAATGCAAGTTCATAGGATAAACATGGGACTTAGCACCAACCACTTTAGCCTTAGCTTCACCCTTTCGAGTTTAGCTTTAGCTTTGGCCTTGGCCTTTCTCTTGCCTTTAGGGTGTGTACCCTTACTTACCAGTAACTCTTCCATAATCTTTGTGATCGGCTATACCACCAGCTTCAACTTTCACAAAGCTCTGATATTATCTTATCCATACATTATGTATGATAATCGACAATTAAGCGATCATAAGATTTAGGAAGTAACCCTAAAAGATATCCATAATGAGTTCTTGTAGGATCGATGTGCCAAGACGGGCTAGTGTTTTCACATACCCATTCATCTTGAGCACGCGAGTACTCACAGATGTCCCAACAGTCATACTACATAAATACAATATCTTCACTATTAGGTACCTATCTTGCCTTACTTGATCTTAATACAACTTTTCAAGTTGTTAAAGATCTCGTAGGCTAATCCCTTCTTAAATTGTCTTGCAGTTTTGGGACAACGGTTCCTAATATGAGACACGCAATATTATAGTCATAACACATATATCGATCATTAATTCCTTAATGTAAATCAATAACTTCTTTGATCAAATATGCGTTCAACTTATAATAGCATTTCTATAACATATTTCATCATTTCTAGCTTGAGAACTATTCAAGTTTTTAGACCAAGCCATGAAATTAGTTCTACAAGCTTTTCCTTTGTACTATGCGGATACGAGTGAAAAATCGTTATGATATTGTAGCCATTAATATGTAGAGAAACCTTTAACTATTCTTTTGAATAAACTACTGAGAAAAGAAAGTCGACAGAGGTTAAATAAAGGGCTTAAAAGGCAAGACATTAATTAATCCAATTTCAATGTTGTTGGCGATTTAATTTGGCTGACTTAACTAAGACCCTAAACAAATCCATAATGTCCCAAGCTGAGCTTGTTATATAAAACCATAATAGTTCATTAGGTGTGGTTAACAACCCGATCCATACACTATGGACTCTTGGTTTGAAAGGTTCATGGCACATTATCTTTCTGTGCTTGGGCCAGGGATGCACTAGCAACCCGTAGGGTCAGAAACCACAATTCACTCTATTGCCATATCAAAGAAATGAATATATTTATCTTGACCAATTATGATGTGGTTGGCTGAGCTCTATCCACATGATAATTCCTTCTAAGATAATATCCATTATTTGATATTCAATCACCTTACGTATAACAAGCTCAATTCAAGTAGTTGGCTGAGCATTATCTACTTGAATTTTCTGATATAGGTTGAGGCTGTGAATTTTGAAAGCACTTTTAAGGGACCCCGTATTTCAATTTTGGATTCATTTTAATCAAAATGTTAACATCTTAGCATACATAATTTGGAATACTATTCTACCATTAAAACATGCAAAACATACATCATACAAACTGCAAGGTGATCTATAGGCCCCATATTACAAAACTAATGAAAAACTAATATCTAACTATTACAATCCTTCATTATCCTTGGGTTGCATTCTATTCGGGCTCACCATCTGCTTCCGCTCCTGGGGCTTGCTCCATGGGCTCCTACCATTTTGGTTGATGAATTAATTCTAATTCTTAACCTATAACTAAGGTAACTAATTAAAATTAAATTACATCAAAATAATACCATACATGGTATATATATACCAAAATAAATAGAATACAACCAATCTTTGTAAAAGGCCCATAGACACCTAAATCACCCAAATACAAACAATATATCTATCGTGCATTTTTATGCATATCATGATGCATGTCAATGGCAAATAAATCCAGACATTCCAATTTTTAATTATGTCCAACCATTAAAGTGACAGTCACCAATTTTAACCATTACGGTATATTCTAATTTAAAGACCCATTGAATTAAATTCAATACTCCCACTCAAATTCGGAATTCCATAATCCTAAAAATATAGTCATCCAATCGCAACCCGTGCCATGGGATATTGGACCAACCGTCAAGCCATATTTATTTAAATATACACCATATAAAATTAAATATGCATGTAACACATAAAAAAACATTTTGTACACATTTAAAATTAACTACATTAATTATTATGTGTAACGGACTAATCCGATCAAATTAACCCGCAAAATGTAAAATTAGATTAGATCGGTTGGTATAGGACTGGCCTGGGAAAATTTCCCCGTCGGCCCATCGGGTTGCCCCGTGACGGCAGCCCTGCAAGCGGGCTTGTAGCAGTAGCTGGTGACTGCCCGTAGACCGGCACCCAGCTGATGGTCGTCGGCAGGCCACCCTACTGTTGCCCACCAGCCAGCGGGCTGCCCAGCTGCTGGCTGGCTACCCAACGGCTTACAGTGGGCTTCCTCGCCAGGCAGCGGTCTAACATATGGCTGGCAGCAGGTTGTCCTGCTAATGCCAGTGGGCTGCCGTGCGGCTGGAAGCGGGCTGCCCTGCCAGCCAGCGGTGGCCCGCTATCCCATCACTAAAAATCATGTTTTTTTAAAAAAAAAATCACTACAAGCAATCATCAATCAACAAAAATAACATACTATGGTAAACTAAGTAGCAATCTAATCTAGCATAGCATGCATAAAAAACTGAAACCTAATTGGGAAAAAACATTAAAACCGCAATTCTATACGAAACCCTAAATTCTAACAATCAATTTCACCAAATCTACCAATTAACATTCTAGATCCACAATTATCAATTTAAGATCTACCAAAATTAATTCTAGATTTCTAAATTGATTTTAGATTTGTTCCAATTAACCATAGATTTAATTAAATCCTTTAGATTCAACCGCAACCACGGCTCTGATACCACTATTAGGGAATCAAACTTAGGCTCAAAAACTTAACGGGCATGATGAAAGGCTTTTAAAATTTTTGGATTCAATTCCTATTGCAACCGTTTGCTGAATCTGAAGGATTCAATTTCTAATCTATCCTAACAAAGTATTTAGGGTTTAGGAAAAAACTAAATAGATAGATCTGATGCTTACCGTTTAGTCTTCTCCCAAGAGGCTGTTGAATCCTAGTGATCTAACCATAGAGTTACTCACAAACTACTATTGGCTATGAACCCGTGCTAGTGGAGTCAAGGCTTGAATGAAATCTTTACAAAATCTCATCAAAAGATTAATAGAAGGAACTCCTTTCCTCTCCTCCCTTTGGTTTCAAAAATCACTCCTTGGTTACCTAGGGTTTGCTCATCTTTTGGGTTATATAATGAATATAGAAACCCTAGTGGGCCGAGGTATAGAAAACGCAGGCCTCCTTTAGTTTCTAGGTCCAATTCTTTTTATCGGTCCAATTAGAGTCCACCGATCCAAAATATGATTTCTCATACAGTTAATTAAATCAACGTATTATATTTTAATCTTTCAATTTCACCGAACGGTAAATTGATCAATTAATTTAACTATGAATCAATTTAATTAAATATGTCAATTCTTATAATTAGACTTTAATCAAAATCTAATTAATTCTAATTCCACATATACACTAATTAAATTCCATTCATAATAAATTAATTCAATTAAAATTCTATGCAATATATTTAATTAAGTTATTCACCTTGTGTAATTCAATTAATTTATAATTAATTAATTACCAGATGTGAATCTACTAATTAAATATTTTAGATTTAATCTGTTAATTCAAATATGATTTCTTCAATCCATATTTATTTAATTAACTTGATCTAACCTTATAGACCAACATATTCCTAGCCAGTAGTTCAATGTGTAAGATTTTTATGGGACTATCTTTCTCTTGGTAGTGGGTATAAAACCCACTGACTACTAGTGGGTTCTAGCAAACCATTGTAGCCTCCAATTAAGACAGCTAGAAGCATCTCAAGTAGATATTAAACCGTCCCGGTAGCTGTACTTGTATTATTCCTTGCCAGCTAACATCTTGAGTGTATATAGTAAGGGGCATGGCTCTGTCATCCCATACTACTATCACTTTCTTGATCTAGAATGGATTTTTAAAACGAATGAGCTCCCAACTCATTCCGGTGTGGCCATACACTCACAATCCCATTCCACCAAGTGGCCGGTGATATCATCTCAGTAGGTGCCAAGTGGAAATCCCTTATACTTATTATCAACTTACACATGGTCACTGGCCCACATAATCATACCCGTATTTAGATCCTGTTACAGACCCGTTAGGTGTATGTCAAAGTGTATGATATTTCATGCTTATGTTATAATGATCTTAGGTTTAAGAATAAAACAAGTCCTACCCAAGAAACACAGCAATGACGACTTCACCATGTAGTGTTTTCTGTACGGATCTATCCAGTACCATGTGGGGTCCACATCTACTCGTATCCTTGATTGCCTTACAATCAACTGATGCATAGGTTTTTTGTTCTATTCATTCCCATGACTTAGAACAAACCTGGGATCTATTCATTTATGATTTACAATCATTGGATACTCCATACATTACTATAGCACAAGATATAGAATAAATGGATTGATGCCTTTATTATGTAACACTCAATGTATATAGTAAAAATAATATTACAACCGTACAATAGATAAAAGAATCAATGCCTACGAACTAGGACGCACCAACAAGTGGCAAAGAGATTTTATTAAAATCAATTGCTCAGGCTCTACCGTCATGTACAACGATGGTATTTGTACTTCCCAACTAGGTCCTATCTAAATTAGAATAGCTGTTCTCAAGATTTTGGTGGGGTTCATCGGTACATTGGGTGCGGTATGAAAGACTCTGTCAATCAAAAGAGAAGGGTATTTTAAACTTTTGGTGCCTCAAAGAATTCAATATAGCATTGATCTTGAAACATGCTTAGAAGCTCGTCTCGGATATCAATTTGATGGTCAGAAAGATTTTCAATGCTCGGTACTATCCAAATAGTGGCTTTCTAGACACTCCAAGCACAGTTAATAGAAGCTATGTTTGGAAAATCCTTCTAGCTACTAGGGACACTATTCGATCAAGAATTGGTTAGAGAGTGGGGGACAGATCTTCAATTTCAATCTAGACGGATAATTAGCTACCGGATAAAGACTATCCATGTATACAGTCCCAAGTGTTCCCGGGTTTTGAAGAAGCAACGTTGAATTTACTATTTGATGATCTAGGTTCGGGCTGGAATGATGATTTACTCAAACTGTTACTGAAGAGGAAAGAAGACTAATATACCGTATTCCTTTTCCCCTACAAGCTCATGCTGATTCCGTTTACTGGCGACTTGAAGAGTTGGGTGTCTTTAAGTGCTTATTACGCATTTCCAAGGTACGAATGTTGCCATCTTGAATTCCATTTTCACAAATAAAGCATGGGAACAAATCTGAGAAATGCATATTCCACCTAGGGTAAAAAGTTTTTTGTGGAAGGTGGGGACGAGATCCATTCTAACTTTAGTGCATTTAAGAGAAAGGGGCGTACTGTTGAATTATTTTTGCCTAATTCGTTTGGATTCTGTGGAAACAGATTATCATGCATTAGTGGTATGTCCATCAGTTTGGGATGTGTGGTTAGAAATTCTTCCCGAAGGTTGGCCGGTACATATTACTAATTTGATCGAATGGTGGAGTTGGACTCGACAGCTTGATAAGCGGAAACAAGAGAAGGCATCAATGCTTCTATGGGCGGTGTGGGCTAGAAGAAATGAATGGGTATGGAAGGGTAAACTAAAAATAAGCTCACAAGTGATCCTACATGGATTGGGTTTTCTCCAAGAATGGAAAAGCGCAAATGCGCCTCTAAGTGAGAAGGGGTTGATCAGGAATGCAACAAGTCATTGGACACCTCCTCCAGTAGGGTGGTTAAAGAGCAATATAGATACCAGATTGTTTGAAGGGGAACAAAGTTTCGGGCATGGGTGTGTGAAAAGAGATTCGTCCAGAAGAATTCTTGCAGCTAGATCTTTAATGAAGCAGGGAGCTAGTGACTCATTTCTAGCAGAGGCAATGAGCTGCAGGAAGGCATTGAGTTGGCTAAAGGAACTTGGCTTCAATTGAATCAGATGCTTTAAGCTTAGTTTCTAAATTAAATAATAATGTCGAGTCTAGAGGTCCAAGTGGATTAGTTCTAGATGATTGTAGGTTTCTTTTAAGATATTTTGCAAACGTTAAATTGGTCTATGGTAGTCGCCTAGTGAATAATGCCGCACATGTTTTGGTTAGAGCTGCTGGTTCTTCGACAGATATGGGGACTTGGATTAACACTTGTCCATCTTTAATTAGAGCTATAATTGCTTTTAATTAGTTTATGACATGATTTTGCAGTAAAAAAATATAAATATTACTCATAATTTTAACTAAATAGATTTTTTATTATTTTCTATTCTTCTTTTACGAAATAATAAATACTTAATATTTATTAAGAAATGTTAATTAAAAATAATTAAATTGTATTATTAATGCATGTAAATATATATTTTTTCAAATATTTTAAATTAATGTAATTTTATTTTAAACAATTTATTTTTAAATTATTTTTGAATGAATATTATTTTTTCGTCATATTTAAATAAATTACTTTATCATTTAGTTCGTTACAATAATTCAACTTTTAAAATCTAAGCCCTAATTTATTTTTCATAATAGTCAATAAATTATAATATTAACACTATAAATACATTAATTTTTTTAAAATATATTTTTAACTTTATTATATATATATATATATATATATATATATATATATAAAAGTAAGAAGAAAGAAATGATCCGTAAGTGTTTAATTGGATATGAAGCAGGCACGCCAACTAAGTAAGTGGTTGCCTCATAATCCACACCTTCTTCTGCCAATTATTATGCTTCTCCTTATCTTCCTTTCTACGTTATATTATGTGTTATCATTCTCCATTATTTCTTTCAAAAAACACGTTTTTTAATACGCATATATATAGTGTTAGCTTCATTCCTAACTATATATTCGTTTCATATGGGAAGGCATCAAGTATAAAGAGAAAAAAAAAAAAATTAAAAACTGGCACTGAATTCTTTCTTTATTCAGTTTGTTGTACAATTACATTGTCAAAACACATATTTAAAAGTAAACTCTCATTGCAATTTTTCCAAACTAGAAATGATTAATTGACCAGAAATAGGTAGCAGAGAAATGGAGGAAATCCAAAGCATAACTTGGATTACCTTTGCAAACCCCATCACAGTTAAAGCTTAACACATCATTCTCTCGGTATACTCCATATCCCACATCGATTTCACAATAGGTAGCAGAGAAATGGAGGAATCCAAAGCTAAGCTAAGGAAAAAAAAATACTGTACCCTTTGGTTCACAGAAACCCGCCTCAACAGGCTCAAGAAAACGTCTTCGACGGCAGCTACATCATGATTCAAAAGTTTTTATTAGCCCAACCCAACTGACAGAAAAGTAGTCATTTGCAGACCAAAACTAGCTCCAGTCATCCTTTACTGTGCAATTTGGCATAATAAAATAAGGATGGATAAATATGGAGTATACTAGTGAGAGGGAGAAAATGTGCAAACCACCAATTCCAACATCTATCCGCCTACCGCTACGTACTCGACATAAACAAACGTCTGGCTCAACTGTTTGAAGAGGATATGAAATATAATTAATAAGGGGATATCAATTTTTTTATGCTCCGGATAAACTAATTAGATTTTTGTGGTAATTGAGTTAGAATTTAATTTTTTGTGTAGTAGATGTAAAAAAATTTGCACTCAAATTTTTATTCACTCGCTAAACTAGCGGATGAAGGGTAGTAATGCGTTAGTCCAATTATAAGTTATTTAAGACAACCTCTTAAGAGATTCTTTCCAAATGAATAAAGAAGCGCAAATGTCCCGTTTGGAAATCTCAATAGAATTTTCGATGTTTTCTTAAAGGGTACCTCCCTTTTTGAAATGTGGCTCATGGGTATTCATTTTTGTCGAAGGGCAAGGATATGTAATATATGGTTCACTTAAAATACCACACGCTCCATTCCTGCCGGCCGAACCATGGATCAGACAGGGTCTAGTTGGGTTGAGTTGGCTACACTTATATATTTTTGGAGGAATATTTTTTAATTAATTTAATAATTGCATATAATGTATTTTATTTTTTTTATTTATCTCGAATTTGATTTGTTCAGATTTTCTATAAAACATTTATGTGCACATTCTACTCCTTATATTCATTCATCATTGATTTTTTCAGATTAATCTTCTTCCTCATTTTTTCTCTGGAAAAAAATTGAGCAACAATTCCTATGTGATTTTTTTATCGATTTGATTGTGCTCCTTAAATCGGATTTACTGGGCTATTTTATTTTTGAGACGATCGATTTTTAGAACTGCCAACACAACACAAAGACAGTGTCACGAACGTCTTAAAGAGAGTGATCTCGTCCTCAACTCATTCCAGAATTCTCTTTCGGTGATTATCGCCTTATGAATCAACAATTTTAAGACATCCCCTACTGCTATGGCCACAAAAAATAATTATAGTTCTCCTGATCTAAACAAGGCCTTTCGTTTTGAAGTAGCTCACTTCAAAAGATGAAAGCCAAAGGTTCTTCTCTACCTCACCACCAAAAATGTTGCTTGATTGTTGATACAGAAAAACCCAACATCACAGATAGCTTCTCTGAATCTGAAAACCATGTTGTCAAATACTAGATTGATATTGATTTTCTATACAAAATTATATGCTCAATAAATTTATGGGTTATATGTATGACTACTACATGCTGAAAACAAAACTACTAAAGAGGCATGGAATGCACGTAGAAAAAGTATGATATAGAGGAAGATGGAGCCAATAAGTATGATGTTAGTTAAAATATAAAATTTTAAGTGACTGATAACAAATTTGTGGAAGTTCCGTCTCATGAACTAGAAAATTACTCATGAGATAATTTCAGAAGTATGCCTCTTGAAGATCAATTTTATAACATTATTATTATTATTGATAAATTGCCTCGTTCTTGGAAGGATTTAAAAATGTTCTCAGGCTATAGCGAAGGATTTTTCTTTGGAAAGTCTTATTACCACGCTGCAAATTGAGGAGGAAGCTCAAAAATATTACCAGAAATATGAGGTTTTGGTTATCACAAATAACACTAAATGAACCAATTCAATTTTGAAACCGAATCAAAACAAATTTAAGAATCAAAATCCTAAAAAGACTCTAAATAGACCTCAATAACCACCTAATAATGATTCTATGTTTACTTCTTATAATTGTGAGAAACCAAGTTATTGGTATGCAAGTTTCCGAACAGGCCAAACATTGCTCCCAACGTTAACCTGACTGAAGATTCACCTCTGATAGCTATGATTATTGAAGTTAATTTACTGGGTGGAATAGAAGGATGATGGGTAAATACTGGTGCATCTCACCATATTTGTTGTGACTGTATTATGTTTTCTTCAGATGTTGCTCTGCACACTCACACATCTCTCTTTGCGACAACTTCCCGGATATAGTGAAAGCACTAAAGTATATGTTTGGATTTTTGTGTTATACAAGATTTCTTAGCAAGTGATATTGCACCATTGTTTTCGCAATAGAGGTTCATATGATTGACAATGCTAGGAACAACACCAAGCTCTTCAATGAACTTTTTCATCCAAACCGTCTCTCGACCCACATCTGATAATGCTATATAGTCTGCTTCTTTTGTAGAATTAGCTACAGTGCTTTGCTTTGAACATTTCCAGCTTACTACACCTCCATTTCAAACAAATACATATCCTGCCTATGATTGAAGACCATCCTGATCGGGTTTGGTAACTGGCATTAGTGTAACCATTTACCACCAGCTCTTCTTCCAAACCTCCAAATACCAAGAATGCATCCCTAGTTCTTCTCAAGGACTTAAGAATATTCTTGACTGCGACCTAATGGCTCTCACCGGGATCAGATTGGTATCCACTGGTCATGCTTAGAGCAAAAGAGACATATAGTCAAGTACATACCATATCATACATAATAGACCCTA
>CAOJCR011947250.1:0-10324 GCA_948330485.1 Euphorbia neoarborescens | reverse complement strand
ACTTTAAAATACTTAAAACATTTCTTTGACAAACCTCTCTCGGAGTTGGTTTGAATCATCTGTTACAAAGCCAATTTCCTCACTCAATCCTTAAAATTCAATCATGGTTTTTTTCATGGATAAAAGGAACTTCTTCCTTAGATAATTCATCATCTAAAACTCTCTAGAAACAAAATAAACTCCAAACATGCATTAGATATTAGGTCCTTAAGAAGCAGCAAAAGGACTAAAAGAAAGAGAGGTATTCCTACTCATATACCATCAAGTATTCTTGCTTAAGGTTTTATGCCCTCTGTAGGGTCTCTAGTCTATGAGAATGGTTTCACAAAGGATTTAGTCTCTTGTAGGATAGTTGATTGGCATTGCTTAAGCAAATCTTTCCTATCCTTTGCCGAATTGATCAGTTTCTAACACTGGGAAAATTTCTTTCAAATCAATGAACCTATCTTCTTATCTTTGGTCAATAAGTTCTTTGGAACTTTAACAAAGCTAGCTCCTGGAATATTTCAAGTAACTATTAGGGGAAATATATATCCCTTAAATGAATAAATTTTGAGCAGTGTCTTTGAACTCCCTACTCGTGGTGTTAAATTGACTAAGCATCCTTATTTAAGTTATTACAATCATGAAGCATATGCTCGTGAATTGTTCAATTTAGATTCAGCACAAAAATTGGCAGTTCTGAAAGCAGTCAAACATAGTCCTATCTTTAGAATTCTTCAGTTGACAATTCTACATTCCTAAGTCCTCAAACATGCACCTTAAATGTCATGAAAAAGCTACATCTCTACACTATTTGGCACTTACTTCATAAGTTTCCTATAAATCTTCTTGCCTTACTTTTAAATTCCATAATCTCTG
The DNA here is from genome assembly GCA_948330485.1 of Euphorbia neoarborescens. Lineage (NCBI taxonomy): Eukaryota > Viridiplantae > Streptophyta > Magnoliopsida > Malpighiales > Euphorbiaceae > Euphorbia > Euphorbia neoarborescens. Next base: position 9,463 of record CAOJCR011947250.1, on the reverse strand, counting down.
TCAAGTCAAAGGCTCATTTCCCTTATGCCATGATCCTTACAAATTATTTCAAATTCTTTCATATCTCCTCTGATGGTATAATGCCAAACTTTGTGGGACCACATTCTGTCATCAATGAAATAACTATTTCAGCCATGTTGAAATATTCAAAACCCATAAATAGACCATTTCCTTGTTCCACTTTTTCTGACAAATCTCTCTCCTCTAGTAGTGAAGAGCCCCCTTATCGATACCTAGACTCTCCTCTTCAATCCATTGGTTGTTCTGACTTTGAACCCTTAGCTCTGCTGTGTTACAGTGATACTTGTGATCCCATTAACGCCTATTTAAACTAATCTCCTCCACCTCTTGATCCTTAACCTATCACAAATATTGCTTTCTCAAGCAAAGACACTCCCAAATATGCTCAAAAATTGTCGTTCAACTGAGTTGCAGGAAACTTCTACCATGATACTGTCATCGAGGGTTTGCAGTCTCCTGAGCAGCAGCTACATCTCCTATCTCCTATTTTTTCTCTTCCTCAGGGTACATTCTGTCTTGATCCTCCAAATTTTCCATTGATTCAATACTAATCTCCCACGACTGAACTCAATACTCTTGCCACTACCATTTCCAACTCTCTAAAATTTTCAGTTGAAGTTCTCTCCCTCGCCAAAGATCATACGAATGTGGAAGCTAGGGCTGTACCAAATCCTGATATTACAAACAATCATGCCTTGCCTCCTGCCTTGACCAAAATAGCAGTGGAGATCAATGAACTCAAATATGAAGTCAAAGTACTTCGTTACTTTCTGTCCAAAATTCACCCTGAGATCTCTTCTCCAGAGGAATTTACTTCTGGTGGTTTTGGTTCTAAGGACTGATATGTTATGCTATGACTATTTTCATGTTTTCTTTATATTTGTATTATGGTATGACTACTCTACATATTCAAGTCATGTACTAAGTTTGTTTTTAATGTATGCACTGTGTTTTAATGTTTATTATGATATCAGCTTTTCTTACTTTAATTACAACTTTACAGATGTTGATAAATCTTGGCAAGATCCGCTATCTATATTTTTTATTATTCCATGGTGATTACCTGTGCTCTAGTGAGATCATCATTTTGTTTTGCAAACTTTGGTCCCTGTTGCAAGTTTTTTTTCAACTGACTCTTTTGGCTAAAAACCAAAATACTTTTGAAAGTTAGTAGTCTCTTTTTGTTCTTGTAGTTTGAGCTAGTATCTTTACTGTTTATTTTAGTAATGGTATCTCTGGATTGAGCTAGTATATTTACTGTAGTTTGAAATAGTATATGTACACTGCTTATCATATCTTTGGATTCTATATTGCCTTCATATGATGCAAAATCTAGCTGCGCTTATTACTTGCCCATTCTTTAAGTATCTAATATTACAGGTTGTTGTACAAGTATCTAATGCCTTGAATCTACCTTCTGCGTATTCGAGCAGAATTTCACAAAGATAACATTCCGCTGTTATTATTTTCTGCTTTTAGACTATATTGTGTTTCTTTTTTTTACTCCAGGCTTTGATATGCTAACCTGTTATGCTTATATGAGGATGTGCTACATTTTGGTTTAGCTCTTAATTTGTAAATCTATTAAATAGTGTGATGACTTATGTTGATTCCGCGAATTGATTGTATAGGTTGTAGTTGTTCATAAAGAAATCTTGCAGTCATGAATGGTCTTAGTTTTTCTCTTCTTTAGGTCACTTTTTTCACCTTGACAAATCTGATTTATTTTGGCCTATGCCAATTTATACTACAGTGTTAGCCTATTATAACACATTCCATGAGCTTTTGTAAGTTCTCAATTGCTACCTCAAGTGTACACTTTGCCTTTGATAACTTCTTGTGCAGTTCGATTCCTTGTAGAATGGTGCAAGTCAATCAGTTGTTCCAACGATGATTAACTTATTTTCATGCCTTCCATATTTTTTTGATGCTGAAAGGGGGAGAAAGAAATTATCTCCCCTTATCACTTGAAAATATATCAAAAGTTTTAGTCCACCATCAAAAAAGGGGGGAGATTGATAAACTCCGACTTTTAATGTTTCACAAAAACTTTTGATCCGGTTTATTAAATTAAAACCTTCATAAACAATTCCACATATTCATTTAATATTCTCTTTTATCACATTCAAGCAAATATATTATATTCAAATAACTATCCCAAAGTGTAACATCCCGACTCGAGAGTTACAAGTATAGATCTATGAATGTTGATAACAGATATTTGAGTTCAAGATTTGAGGATTCGGATTGTATTTCTACTGCATTTGGTGTGAAAGTTATAAAATTTTTATTGAGGTTTGGATGTTGATTTTTAGTTTTAATGTTATAATTGATATTTGGAGAATATATTATGATAATTTAAGGTATTTGTTGACTTGTGAGAAGTGATCTCGGGTTTTGATTGACGTTAAAATCGAGTTTGGGGTCGTTCGGCTTGTTTTTACACTTAACAGAATAGCGACACATGTTTTGAGTTTCACACGAGTGGTCGTATGAAAAGGAAAAGGCGTGTCATTGTATTTTTAAGAGACAGAATGATGACACGTGATTTGAGTTTCACACGTGTACTCGTGTGGATTCAAAAACACGTGTCGGTGAGTTTTTATATATAACACGCATTTTCTGAATGACACGTGTACACGTGTGGAACTCGTGTGGATCATTTTTAACGTGAAAACTCTAGATTTTTGGAGATTTTTACTTGGGTTTTTGGTAATTTCACACCTAAAGATATTTTTAAATTATTATATATAAATAAAAGATAAATTTTGGATTGAAGGGAGTTCCTAATTTCCGTTCTCTCCTTCCTTCTCTTCTCTTCTTCATTTTTCTTCTTTTCTTCTTTTTATATCTTTGAGTTTCAAAACATAAAAACTATAGGTTTTAGGGGAGTAAACCATAATAAGGTAGTGTTGGGGATGCCTTGGTGTTTCGGTTGATTCGAGTTCGGATTACAGTCAGGCTCCTCCGATTGCTTTCTCTAAATTGTAAGTGAATATTTCCTTTCTTTGAATTAACTTTGATTTTATTGATTTTGAATTGATTTTTGTTTTGTGTTTTGGTTATAATTGAATTGTAATTTAATTAGATTTTTAGTTGGGTTATGGGTTATGGTTTTGGTCTTGGTTTACAAGAATTGATTTGGAAATTTGAGTTTATATGTATATGAATATTATTATTTAATTAGAATTTATGATTTAATTCAATTTTTAAGGTTTATGATTAAATTTAGTTGTGACTTTGTATATGATTAAGTTTTGAAGCTATTTAGTTTGATTTATAAATTATGGAAATATGAGCTATGGATTTAAGTTTGGTATTGATTGATTTTAGATTTTGGAAGTATTGGAAGTTTGGTTATATTATATTGAATTTTGAGTATTGATTTTGAAATATAGTTTTCTATGATGATTTTATACAAATTAGTTTTGACTCGAGCTCGCATCCATCTAGGGGAGGCTTGGGGAGTTTGGATGGAAGACCCTTTCGTGCATGGTTTGTATGGCCATGATGATTGGCGGTTTATTATTAAGGACCTATCGTTGCCTGGCACCTGTTGTGAGTAAGACCATGCGTTGACAAGGAATTTTATTATGGGATACCCCGGTTTGATATTGTGAAAGTCCTATCTTCAATAGGCGGTTATTATTACTGGTCAGTGTTACCCTTTATGATTCAGAGCAACTGTTTTAGGATACTCTATAACGATGAATGAAATTGTATTATTTATGTGACTCGGATAAGTTCCGAGGAATTTTCTTGATAAGCATGATTTTTATTTTTAAGTTAGTTCTTATGTTTATTGGTAAATTTACAAATTATGATTTCTTTGGAACTTTTATTGATTTTATAAGTTTATTTGTCAAAAAGGGTTTTGGATAAATGAGTTTTATAAGTTGAAATGTCTTTCATTCGTGATAGATATTCACTTACTGAGAGTTAAGTCTCATTGTTTGTAGTTTTAAAATTTTTTCAGGAAAGGAGCCTAGGTTATCGAATAGATGTGAATGCGGGAGGTGATGGTCGGGCCACCGAAAGTTGTCGATGCTAGGTTTATTTCAAATTGTAATTGTTTTGTTTTAAAAGTGTGTTTGTTTTATTGTGACTTAAAATTGTATCCGAGTTAAGTATGTTTTGGTGTTTACAGGAATTCTTGTTGGATTGTGGATCCAACTTAAGTATTTTATTGTTTAAAGTTGTTTTAAATCCTTTTTCGTGAGATTCTACTTCAATACAGTGAGTTGTTAAAGATAATTCTCACGCTAGCACCCTACCCTGTACGGTTTGGGGTCGGGGTGTTACATTTGGTATCAGAGATCTAAGTTCGTATGAGTTCCTAGAGTAATGTTATCAATTTCCCAATTTGAAAACAAGATTGGAAAGTTTTATAAAGGTTTTTCAAAATTCGAATTGGTTTTGAAAAGTTGTTTGAAAAGGATTTGCAGTGAATTGATTTTGTTTTGACTTGTGAGTGTAACAAGTCGGGTTGTGTTAGAATTGACAACGTGACCGACCACCTCCAGGTAGTTTATAATTGCATTTAAGTTTAGGGGTTATTGGTTGTGTACATGTATTTGTTGGGTGAAAGTTGCCTGGACATTCTCTGATTTGGATGAGTAGTTACCTCGGGTAGGTTTGTTATTGGTAACAATATCTGTGTTTAGTATTAACTATTTAAGGAAGGTATGTGTATTGATGACATTTACTTTGGTTTGTTGGTTGTGGTGTATATTTTTAGAGCTGATATATATATGTTTGATAATATTGAGGAGTTAAAGTTGATGGTAGTTAATAAATTTATGGTATATTGTATAAGTTATGCTTGAAAAGTAGCAAGGTTGTTTGATGTTGAAATATTACACTTAAAGGTGATGTGTTGTTAAGCAGTGAGGTTTTAATAATTAGTGAATGCGGTTAAGGTTAAACCCGTGGTTAGTGGAGGATGTTAGTAGAGAGGGAGGTGAGATAATAAGGTTCAACTTGAGATCAAACATATGGTTTTTAAAGGAAATGCTATTTTATATGAAAACTATCTATGTTTTGGATTTTGAAAGGAAGGAAAAGTTTGGTTGCTTTGAATATGTATACACTGTTGATTTTGAAAAAAGAGATTTCAAGAGTTGTATATTTATAAATCTATATCTATGTTTTAGAACTGGGATGAAGAGCTGGTGAATCAGGTGTCGATCGTCGACATGGTCATGCATATTAATGGTTGCATTTGTCAAGTCCATTGAGTCGTGTTGCATCCATCAAGTCAATGCATTGTGTTATGGTTGTGCATGGGTCTAGTTACACCTGATTCAAAGGCTGTAAGTTCCATGAGATTTGTAATATATATATACATCTATTTGAGCTTAAAAGATTTTCTACTATGATATTTTTGTTTTATAGTTGGAATTTTAGAACGATATTAAGAATTGTTTTGATAATAGTTTTGACATTGTTGTGAGGAATTGTTCAGATATTGTTTGAGTATTATTTTGATATTAGTCATGAAAAAAGAGTTTTGCTATATTGTCTTAAGATTTGGAAAAGGAGTTAATAATTTTTGTATTGATATTGATTTTTATGTGGAAGTTTCCACAGAGTTTGTTAAGCAGTTCTTTTATACAGGTCCAATTATATAGTGGAAACGTGGTGCTTTGGACCCCTGTATTCTGAAAACTTTTACAAGGATTTGTTGATTTGAATAAATATATATATATATGTGTGTGTGTGTGTGTGTGTGTTTTTGAGAAGTGTTTTGAAACTTTTTTTTTCAATTTATTTTAGAAAAGATTCCAATGAACTTTTGGAACGATATTAACTTATATGTGAAAGACTTTACATATGCTTATTGATTTTAAAAGATAGTATGTTTTGAAAACCATAAGTTGGCAAATGGTTTGGAATAAAGAATGTATTATTTAAAAGTAAGAGTGTTTAAAAGTGCTTTGGTTTTGTGAATTTTGAATAAAGGTCTGTGTGATCTCAAGTTAGTTTTAGAGATTAGCAAAAACTTTTTGTTCGAAATTGAAATCGAGTGATACGAACTACAAGGTAATTTATGGTTTCGGATGAAAAATGTTGGATTAGAATGGAATATAATCAATGTTTGTGGACTTGATCCGACGTTTTCAAATGGATCGTTTCGTAATGTATGGAATAGAAGTTAGATTGTGAAGATGATCTTATGATAATGAAGAATTTTGATTGAGGTTATATTCAGGATTTAAGTTTGATTTCAGGTTGTGAGAATTTTGAGGTTGATAGGTGAGATTGATGCTATGAATCTGATTCAGATTTTGATTTTTGATTAAGTTGATGTTGATGCATATTAAGTTTTGATCCAATTATTAGATTCTCGAGGTATAGATTTGAGTCTTTATTCCGGTAATCATTGAATTCAAATACAGAATTGAAGTTTCATTATTCAAGTTACGAAATTTTTAAGGTTAACTTATGAAAATTTCGACGACGAAATTTCATAAGGGTGTAGATTGTAACATCGTGACTCGTGAGTTACGAGTATAGATCATACGAATGTTGATAACGGATATTTGAATTCGAGATTGGAGGATTTGGATTGGATTTTCACCGCATTTGGTGTGAAAGTTATAAAAATTTTATTAAGGGTTGGATGTTGATTTTTAGTTTTAATGTTATAATTGATATTTGGAGATTATATTATGATAATTTAAGGTATTTGTTGACTTGCGAGAAGTGATCTTGAGTTTTGGTTGAGGTTAAAATCGAGTTTGGGGTCGTTCGGGTTGTTTTTACACTTAACAGAATAGCGACACATGTTTTGAGTCTCACACTAGTGGTCGTATGGAAAAGAAAAGGTGTGTCATTGTATTTTTGAGAAAAAGAAAGATGACACGTGAATTGAGTTTCATACGTGTACTCGTGTGGATTCAAAAACACGTGTCAGTATGTTTTTATATATAACACGCATTTTCTGAATGACACGTGTACACGTGTGGAACTCGTGTGGATCATTTTCAACGGGAAAACTCTAGATTTTTGGAGATTTTTAGTTGGGTTTTTGGTAATTTCACACCTAAAGATATTTTTAAATTAGTATATATAAATAAAAGATGAATTTTTGATTGAAGGGAGTTCCTAATTGCCGTTCTCTCCTTCCTTCTTTTCTCTTCTTCATTTTTCTTCTTTCCTTCTCTTTATTTCTTTGAGTTTCAAAACATAAAAACTATGGGTTTTGAGGAGTAAATCATAATAAGGTAATGTTGGGGATGCCTTGGTGTTTCGGTTGATTCGAGTTCGGATTACAGTCAGGCTCCTCAGATTGTTTTCTCTAAATTGTAAGTGAATATCTCCTTTCTTTGAAATAAGTTTGATTTTATTGATTTTGAATTGATTTTTGTTTTGTGTTTTGGTTATAATTGAATTGTAATTTAATTAGATTTTTAGTTGTGTTATGGGTTATGGTTTTGGTCTTGGTTTACGAGAATTAATTCTGAAATTTGAGTTTATATGAATATGAATATTATTTTTGAATTAGAATTTATGATTTAATTCAATTTTTAAGGTTTATGATTAAATTTAGTTGTGACTTTGTTTATGATTAAGTTTTGAAGCTAATTAGTTTGATTTATAATTTATGGAAATATAAGCTATGGATTTAAGTTTGTTATTGATTGATTTTAGATTTTGGAAGTATTGAAAGTGTGGTTATATTGATATTGAATTTTGAGTATTGATTTTGAAATATTGTTTCCTATAATGATTTTATACTAATTAGTTTTGACTCGAGCTCGCATCCATCTAGGGGAGGCCTGGGGAGTTTGGATGGAAGACCTAAAGTGCATGGTTTGTGTGACCATCTTGATAGGTGGTTTATTATTAAAGACCTGTCGTTGCCTGGCATCTGTTGTGAGTAAGACCATGCGTTGACAAGGCGGTTTGTTATGGGATATCCAGATTTGATATTGTGAAAGCCCTATCTTGGATAGGCGGTTATTATTACTTGTTAGTTTTACCCTTTATGATTCAGAGAAACTGTTTTAGGATACTCTAGATGGATGAATTTAGTTGTATTATTTATGTGACTCGGATAAGTTCCGAGGAGTTTTCTTGATAAGCATGTTTTTTATTTTTAAGTTAGTTCTTATGTTTATTGGTAAATTTACGAATTATGATTTCTTTGGAACTTTTATTGATTTTATAAGTGTATTTGTCAAAAAGGGTTTTGGATAAATAAGTTTCATAAGTTAAAATGTCTTTCATTCGTGACGGATATTCACTTACTGAGCCTTTAGTCTCATTGCTTTTCGTTTTAAATTGTTTTCAGGAAAGGAGCCCAGGTTATCGAATAGAAGTTAATGCGGGAGCTGATGGTCGGGCCACCGGAAGTTATCGATGCTAGGTTTATTTCAAATTGTAATTGTTTTGTATTAAAAGTGTGTTTTTTATTGTGACTTAAAATTTTATTTGAGTTAAGTAAGTTTTGGTTTTTACAGGAATTCTTGTTGGATTTTGGATCCAACTTAAGTATTTTATTGTTTAAAGTTCTTTTAAATCCTTTTTCGTGAGATTCTACTTCAACACATTGTGTTGTTGAAGAGAATTCTCACGCGTAGCACCCTACCTTGTACGGTTTAGGGTCAGGGTGTTACACAAAGTCTTCAATATTTATTTCTAAAACAGGAATTCTTGTTGGATTTTGGATCCAACATAAGTATTTTATTGTTTAAAGTTGTTTTAAATCCTTTTTCTTGAGATTCTACTTCAACACAGTATGTTGTTGAAGAGATTTCTCACGCGTAGCACCCTACCTTGTACGGTTTAGGGTCGGGGTGTTACACAAAGTCTTCAACATTTATTTCTAAAATGAGAAAAGTACATAAACAAAGAAATTCATTTATTTCTTTAAAAAATTTTCTTCCAAAACAAAATTCATATTTTTGAATTTCAAAATCTTGGTCCCTCAAGCTCCAACGGCAACAATTGGTTATCACCTTCACTTTGGCTTCTAAAGTTCCAACGGCAACTTTCTTCCATTTGCCTGTAAATAGAGAAGAGATGAAGAGAAGAGAGATAAGTGAATTACAAGAGAAATCAAAAAAATTCCAAGAAAGAAAATTCAAACAAAATGAAGAGAAATTGTGTGTGCGTTCAAAGAGAAAAGAGCATTTCATATACATCACTTATTCTCAAGAAGAAGAGAAGAAATATAATCTCAAATTAAGATTACAAGAAGAAATCTTATGAAGCACTACAATCTTGAATTCAGGGGGAGTTCTACTTCTACTATTAACAAATTGTTGTTAACTACTCTTGTCATCTTACAATCCCTTCTGTAAAAGTTTGGTGCTTGAGCTTTGAAAAAGCTGTGAGAGATTGTGCCCTAAGCCAATGTTGGATTATGTAAACAATCTTCTAAATCTTTAATAAAGATTATTCATCATCATATTTATTTGTATGTTAGTATTTATGA
>CAOJCR011946194.1:0-12148 GCA_948330485.1 Euphorbia neoarborescens | reverse complement strand
TTTATGCAATTTATTTTAATGCATGCGTGGATGTTCCCCTTTCCCCCCTTTTTACAAATGTATCCCCTAGGATAGCCTATGTGAAGAGTTGTAAACTGTGATTTATTTTATTGCTTTATTTACCTGCTTTTTCTTGCACGCTCACATAAAGATAAAAAAAATTTTAGGTTTTAGCGCAAATAATTGTTCTTTGTTTTTCTAAAAAAATTGTCGATTTCTTAAAAGCTTTTCGAAAAAGGATAAGTAAGTGTCTTGTCCGAACCCGATTTCTGGACCACGGTTTTGGATTCGACTCTTGGATCTGAGCAACACCGTGAACTCATTCCCGGTGTGAGCTTAGAACCGGGCGGCGACTCCAAAATTGTTTTCTAGAAATTCAAGTTCGAATTTCTTTCAAAATTTATTTTTATTTTCCAAAATTTTATTTTCTTAAAATATTATTTCAAAACCCCAAGCACGTGCTCAAACACGCATTTGTTTAGAAATCTTTCCTCCGAAAGCCTCAAGTCCCTATTTGGGTCCACCTTTTAGTGGGAGGTACTAGGAAAGAAATATTCTACTCGCTTGGAAAATATTTTTGTTTAAAAAATATTGTTTTCCCTTTAAAAATATCATTTTTCCAAAAACCCAATTTTCCCTTAAAACTTAAAAGTTTTCTTTTCTTCGAAAAGTCGCTGCGCTCACAATAGCCGATTTGCCTATTGATAGAGAACCAGTTATTAGAATGACTTCTACCTGGGACACTGATGCTTTTCAGCGACTCTTTGGTATAAGCAAGAAAAAACCTGCCTATAACCGAGCTGGAAAGTACTCCGACGAATAGGGATGAAGATCTTGCACAAAGAAGAGAGCATTATTGTTATTGCTATAAAGAAGTGCACAAACCTGGTTTCAATCACCAAGGAAAGTTTAAGGTTGTTTTTGCTTCCGTTCTGGAGGAGCTTGCTAATGAGGTAAGAATGAACTTAATTTTGTAAATAACCTTTCTAATTGCTTGAAGCTATATGTTTGATGAAATCGCAGTTTTTTCTGTCTAAATTCCTTCATTCTTATCTAATCTGTGATTTTTACTGTTTTAAAACTCAAATCACAATTTTTCTCTTCCCCTATTATTTTATAGGGTTACTATCTTTATTGGATATGATAGTTTCTGCATATCTTATATATTTGATGAAGCTATAGCAGAAATAGTAATAATTTATTTGTATTATTTTTTTATATAGCCTGCATTATTAGTTTCTTGGATTCTTCATCCTCTTTAAGTAACTCCATCAATGAAGAAATTCTGCGGTAGACCCAGTCTATGGACCGAATCTACCACAAAGTTGTCACATCAACATTTCCCCAACGTTGGTGTGTCAGTATCTGGTGCACCCGGTAGAATTTCTCCCATCAATGTTTGAAAACTATGACGAGTCCCTGAGGAGTCAATTCATGTTTACAGTTCTTGTCTACCCATTATTTTGCGAGGATAGGGAGGTACATCATCTGCCGTACTTGGTTACAAGGCAATTTCCTTCATTCGAGGGACTCAATTTGGAGCTTATTCCCGAACCTCACAATATAATATTGAAGCAAACAGCAGACAAAATTGTCAAAACTGAGGTAAAGTTTATAATAAAGAGATTACTCTTTGAAAGGAGAGAGAGAACGGGATGGTGCATCATACTATTTTTAAATAAAACTTCAATTAAAGTTTAACATATAAATAAATATAAATAAATTTTAACGTATATTATGTATATGAATATCTTTTTTTATATATAATGTATATGTCAATTGATTTTATATATTTTTATTTACTCATTAGTTGTTTAGTCAAAAGTGAAATTCAAATTTTGTTAAAATTTTCTAACTACAATATGTGATAAATTCACGACCGATGTGAATAAATTTTATAATTTTTTTTTTTACTTTTGGCATAATCTAGTAACATGATTAAAAAAATATTTTGATATTTTTGAGTTTGATTTTATTTAAAAATTGAATAATGATATATACTCTAATGTTAAAATATTTGTATATATTTTTTTTGATTGAAACTAAATAATATTTAGAATAAAATTGGTACTGAGTGAGAAAAATATATACAATTATTTATTGATAACTATCAGTAACTTATTTTACAAAGATGCAGAATTCGAGTGTAATTCGGTCCATGTTGATGACGTCGACAGACCACATCCGGATATCAACTTGAGATTCGGTCATATAAAGGACCTTATCTTTATATGAGTTTCGGTTAATAAATGCCAAACAGCCGAATCTGGCTCGGCTATGCATGATAAAAACCCATAAAGAAGAATCGACATGGCACTTAGCCACGCCACGCTAGAAAGTTTGTCTCTCCAGAGGAGATAAACTATTATTTTCAAAACAGAATTCCGTTATTAGCGTCAGCCTATATAAAGGCCCAAAGAGGTCACATAAAAGGTACGTTTTTCCCAATTTAGTTCTCTAATTCCATTTCTGAGAATTACTTTCCAAACATACAAGATTCTTGACTTAAGCATCGGAGGTTCCCCCCAGAAAGGGACACCGGTGTGTCTACTTGCATCTATTTCAGGTTAGACGAAAGATCAGGAGATCAGTAGCAGATTCAGAGACCTACAGAAGGAACCTTAACTTTCCACAAGTTATCATTTATTTATTTATATAATGTGAATAAAAAATTATTCATTAAAAAATTAATATACCTCATAATATATTTTGGCTAATCACTACTGCAGTATTTTGGATTAAATATAAATAATAACTATATTCATGCGTCATTTTATTTTATTAATTACTGATCGAGAAATTTTCAATAATAGAAAAAAAAAATTCATACAACGTGTTTTATCCTCATAAATTATAGAATAATAAAGGTAAAGATAATAATATATGAAATAACACAAACAATATAAAAGTTGTTTCTAGTACTCGTATGTTCGAGAAAGTACAATAATAAGGGACCTCATGGCATAGACTGTAAAGTTTAAGCTTTGAAATTAAAACTTAAAATGTCTAATAGTAAAATCATGTAAAGTTTAGGGGCTTAAAGTTACGTTTTACCAAATTCTAACCATTCATTTTCCCGACAAAATATCCATCCCCCTTTTTTTTATGTTTGGTTGTGGCGGGAAGAGCAGAAGCGGCAGCGATACTGGCAGAAGAGCTAGCTCACTTCCCAAAAACCCTATTTCTCTCTTTTAATCCTAATTCCTTGTTTTCTATCATCAAAATTTAAGAAACTTCACGCAGATTCCTTTCGCAAATTTTAGGATTGAGAAAGTAAGTTTTTTTTTTTTTTGTATCCCTAATAAAAGGAAATTTTTAATATGTACCGGTTAGCCACTAGAAATGTCGTACTTGCGTTTCCCAAGTTTCGGTTCTTCGCTCTATTGCGTCGTTCCCCTGCTTGCAGATGTAGTTCATTTTCTCCTTCATCGCTGCCACTGTAAGTTCTCTTTCCTTTGAAATTTTTAGTTCCATTGTTGCAATTTTTTTGCACATTTGTTGTATTTTTTTAGCAATTGAATATTAGTATGGGCAGTTCCCTGCTTCCCAAACACTAACTCTGAATCATCGACTGAGCTGGATACGTAATGCATGTATGTAATAGTAGAGGCATTTTTTTTTTTTTGCATTATACTTTATGAGCTTTGTAATTATTACCAAGGTTTTGATTAGGGAATTACATCACTCACTTGCTTAAGGACCGAATCTATTCATTTTATTTTCTCTTTGCAAAGCATTATTGTACTCGGAGCCGGAAATTTTGAAGTGTTTGCTAGATTCTGTTGCACCACAGAGACCTAAACACTAGAATTTTCAACTTTTTGGGTAAAAATACTAGATTTTGCACTTCTTTCTTTTAAACATTGTATTTTCTGCTGAAATCACTGCTCTTTTTTTTTAATTGAACTTTATGAATTATTATTGCCTTCGTTTTTTACGTGATGTTTATTGGCCTACTACTAATATTGCGGTTATTCACTTCACAGAAGAAACACCAGTAGTGAACGGATATTCTGCTTCAAAGATCAGAAGATTTTGCAAGGGACTTCCAGAGGATCCAAGAAATTTAGATCATCAAAATTTTTTTTGGATGATAAGAATCTTTCCCACATTATCTGGTGGAAGGAGGTGCGGTAATTGATGTGTTTTCTTTAAGTTTGACATGAGGTGCATTATTATTTTTTTAAATACTGTGATAGGATATGGAATTTCTTTATACTTGTGGATCTTATTGCAGAGACTGCAGCAGTGCAAGAAGCCATCTACCATTAATCTGATTAAAAGGCTTCTGTATTCCAATTTGCTTGGCTTGGATGTTAACTTGAAAAACGGGAGGTATGCTACTATTGTTTTGATGATAATACTGCATTTTGTTTTGCTTATTGTCTCCATCTCTGCACTTGCGGGTGTTGCTTTCGTGTTTTCGTGCGAGAGAGAGAGAGTGAGAAAGTATGTGTTGACTGGACATGTTATTAGATCTTCTGGAAGAAGTACATGTTTCCATTTTTAGTTCTTTCTAAGAAACACAGTTATGAATTCGACGGGGGAATCCTGAAAACAAACTCACAATCTGAGTAATTTTCTAGGACTAATTTCATTTTTTTCTCAAGGTTACTACATCATCATAATATAAAAACAGAACAAACGACTTAGTGCAAGAAGCTTAGAAAAGGTTTGAAGATTGAAATAGTCAATTATATAAGCAAAAACCCATTCATTTTTTTGGTCATTTATCTTTGTGTCATTAATGTATAACTTGCATATTTATTGATGGAGAAGTAGAAAGGATGCAACCTTCTTCCATATCTTTGTTCAAGAGAGTTGTCTGTGCCTAATATACGCAGACGGGGACGAAGATGGCCATTAGTGATTGTTTAGTTATTGCTACTGGCATGCACATACAACATGGCATATTGGCATTTCTCCCTTCCAATTGAACCTAGGAATTTGTCTCCACCATTCAGAATAGGCTTGGGTTGTTTAGTAGTGGATAGATTATCATGCTCAACCTTGCCATCTTAGACCAAAATATGGATCCTTTGGAGTTTGAAAAATTGTGGTCTAGCTGTGATTCTTACCATAGGACATACTAAAGGGGGTTCATGAACTAGACAAAGTAGTATGGGGTGGATAAAAGACAATAAGATGTGTGGAGAAGTATGTGAAACTTTTGTTAACATCTAGGCGTGTTATTATGGAAATACTTGTCAGATGATTAGTTGGTTGAAACAAGAGCAAAGTACTGGGAAGAGGTAAAGTTGGGAGGGTGAAATGAGCTGAGAGGTAAGATCATAGTAGTTAAAGGCACACGGTGCAAAGCATGAGCCTCGCCTCAAGGCGAGACGCACGCCTTCTTTTTCAAGTTCACTCTCATAATCTATTGATATTGAAACTCTTCTTACACTGCTTCTGCTAGATGATGCTTTGGCCTTTCCCTTTGCCTTAGCACTTAAACCAACAACGTTTCTCTCTACACTTCTAGTACTGTAAGCAGATTCTTCAGCTCCAACGGCCCTATCAACATCAAGCCACGTCAAATCGTCATCTTCAAAAACTCTTTCTTGCTCATCATTATCAGACCCCTCACCATCCAATCTGCCCATCAACCATTCATTAACATCATCGATTTCTTTTAGAGATATAGGATCAATACGACCACGGGCATTTTTTCGACGTTGTAGTGCTCGATTGTACTTCACAAAGACTAAATCATTCAATTTTTTTTATCCAATCTATTCCTCTTTTTACTGTAATATGTTTTTAGGGTTTATGGATGAAGTCACGTGGCTCCTCCTTTTCTTTTGTTTGTAATTTGTTTTTAGTTTTTTTTAATTGTTTCTTTTAGTAGGGTTAACCTTTAATTATAAAAAAATAAAGGCTTATATTAAAAATAAAAAAACCCACACCCATATTAAAAAATATACACAAGGCGCGCCTTTCTTCACGGCGCCCAGGTGCAAAAAGGCGTGCCATGGGGACGGGCCTCTCCATGGGGGTGGCAAGGCGCCGTCCTCTGGGCCTTGAATAAAGGCGCGCCTTTAACTACTATGGGTAAGATCAATTCCTGTCGATAGAGAGGAAGTTCAACATTTTACTGGAATTAAAATAAAAAAGAAACTTCAGATTCTTTGACGGTGAGACATAATAACATATTGATGACTGTTCATTGAATTTCCCTCAACAGATAGGGATAGGATAAGAAAGGGGCTGCTTAGTTTGTGCATGCAGGTCAATGATTGGGTTTGAAATTATCTTCCAAATTACAATGCCAAGGACTCCTTCTCCATGTACTTCAAAAAACAATGAAAAAAGAAACTAAGCATAGTGTTTTTTCATTGCAGCCTGAAGGAAGGAAATCTCAATTGGGAGATGTTGCAGTTCAAGTCAAAATTTCCACGTGAAATTTTGCTTTGTAGAGTATGTGTATTTCATTCATGAAACGTTGCTGGATTTATCTGTTTTTCTTTTTTTAAGATGTGGCATTGAATATATTCATCTATACTTTATCAGCGAGTGTTTAACATTTTCAGGTTGGGGATTTTTATGAAGCAATTGGAATAGATGCTTGTTTTCTTGTTGAATATGCTGGTTTGAATCCTTTTGGTGGCCTCCGATCAGATAGTGTTCCCAGAGCTGGCTGCCCTGTTGTGGTAATGAATTATTCCTGTAAATTATATTTATTTTGTTTAATTATATTTTCTATATATTATGCCATCGGGGTCACTTTTGTAATTTCCTTGTTTTTCTAGAAAAGGGAGTGCGTGAACTGATTTTTTGGTGACTATATGAATCTGGTGGCAATTGAACTTTGAATTAGATTGTTAGGTTTACTTAAGTTAAGAGTTTCTCATGTGGTTATGTTTGTGGCGCTAGACAACTGCCATGTGGACTGCAACTAAGAAACATGGTCTGAGGTTGCTTGATGTGACTTATACAAAGTACTTTTAGTGCCAAACTAGCAAATTGGTTCCTTTGGGATTTAATTGGGTTTGTACAGTTCAGTTATCAGTAAACATTGAGTACAAAGTTGTTGAGCTCATTCACTTGAATATATTTTTTCAGTTACCAGATTCAATCATGTTAAGGCCTTAAAAACCCAGTAGAATATTATTCTTAAGTGGTACTGAGATTTTATTGAAATAACATTCACTTTCTATTCTGCTTTATACTCCCTGGTGCTTGTATGTGCACATCTCTTAGGCACAATTTTGTTTTCTTGTTTTTCTATGAGAAATCTCCAACTGCTGTTTGTAAAATAGTCATAGAAATATTCTACTTATTATTCATCGCTTCAATTGAAAAGTGGTCTCGTTGGGTATTCTGAATCTTTTGCAGAATCTTCGGCAAACTTTGGATGACTTGACACGAAATGGATATTCTGTGGTAAGCACATTAAATTATGTGGTTGAACTATCTCGTTTTCATTGGACGTGGCATGCAAAACTTTACAAAATTGGTGCCTTGCTGAACATTTGGATGTATTTCCTTTATATGACAAAGCAGATTGAATTACTGTGTTGTGTCCATGTTGTGTGATTACCTTTTGGCTGCTTCATGAATCTGCGAAATAAAATTTGATTAAAAAAACCTTGGTATAATGTCATGGGCCACTCTACTATCTGGTGTATAGTTATGCACTGAATACGCCTAATAGTAGAATGTGAATTTGTTGTTAAATGATGAATTTGATATATGCTGAGATGAAAGTTTAATAAAGATTATAATTTGTGCAGTCTGAAAATGAAATGACATTTATTCTGTGAATGTTTTAGGGTACTTTGGGTAGTTATATGTGCTACTTGATGGGCCAGTAACTCTCTCTTGCCCATAAGTTCTCCACTTTACCTAAAAGCTGAAAGTTCTTCAAAGTATAATTGTAGTAGTTCCCCAGGGATACAGTATACAACTCTTAATCTTATCTTCACTACCTGAACACAATTGTCAAGAACTTTTTTGGTGGCTGGGATTGGGTTCTTGTCAGGCGGAGACTATACATTATACTGTTCCAAACATAATTATGCTAGTCATAACTGAATAAGCTTATTGCAAATAGGAAGTTGAAGTATCCTCCAAACTTTGTCTTTTATCCAGATGATCATCTGTCTTTCCTTTTTCATTCTCTTGGGAAACATGTTGTCTATTGCATCTGGTGACACCCTTTGTTGTCCATTATAAGAATAATCATATTTATGAAGCTTATCCTGAGAGTCTAGTCACAGATTTAAATATTCTGGATTTAAAGCACTGACATTCTGCTATGTTGTACATGGTGATTTGAATATTTCACTGGAGCTGTGCATCTTTATATGGTAATGAGCACCACTGTTATATTTTACCCTTTTGCCTTTTCATTCTCCTTAGAAGAAAATGTTTTCTGGTTATTGTTTGCAAACATGGCATCTTTTTCAAAATTCCCTGCATACAGTTGTAAAATTGCTATGTGAATGTATCAACTTTCATCTGATAATTACCACTGATGATTGTATTCTGGCTCATAGTGCATAGTGGAAGAAATCCAAGGTCCGGTACAAGCTCGCTCTCGTAAAAGCCGGTTTATATCTGGGTAATTTCATTTGAATAGTTTAGTATTTTTCTTTTTTATTAAATGACACATCTCTTTTACTCAAAAAAAAAAAATGACACATCTCTATATACGTTCAGAAAATTCTCAGATATTGCATGTTGTGTGAAGCCATCAACCGTAAATGTTCATTATGCGAGTGACACCAGGCTAACTATTGGAACCAACTTAATATAAAAAGTGGTCCTGATTTTTTTTCTGTAGATCTCTTTATTGTTTGGATGTCAGTTATTGAATTGGGTGAATCAGAAAGATTTTGTTTGTTCTATTATTAATTTTCCTTGATCCATTCAGTTACCGTCAGTTACATAGTTTCTAAAATATGACAGTTGAGTGATACTGTTTCCAGTGTTCAAGAGTTGAATACATGAGTATGATATTCTCAATAAGCAATATAGTTTCAAGAAGTGCCAATGTGCCATAAAGTGGAGGAGTTTCTCATGATTTCTATTTATTATGTGATGCTCGTTGGAAGAATTGACCATAATAAATATGGATTATCCATGAGATATAATTGGTGCTAAAAAAATTTCTTAGTTAGCCAGGACATTTTTTCTGATGGAAGTGTCATCTTTTAACGTGTATTGCACTTTCTTCTGTTGAGCAAAGAGAAAATTTTGAATGCATTGTATGTGAAATTTGCTGATGGCCAGAAACGGAACTGAACAACTTACTTGCATTATGACTGGTTGGCTTTAAACTTTGAAGACATGTATAGTTATTGAAAGAAGGCCATCTGTTTCTTGTTCTACTACATTTTAGAATTCAACTTCTCTATTTTAAGATAATCATGAAGATAATTTGTAGTTGACAAATTTAAGGGAATGAAGACTGTGCTGCAATATTATATGTATATACTTAGACATCATCATTGCGACTAGTTTATTTATCCCTATATTCTCATCTTTTCCTGACTTGTTTCTTCAAGTGTTCAGACATGCGCATCCAGGTAATCCGTATGTATTTGGACATGTTGGGGTTGATCATGATCTTGACTTTCCAGAACCAATGCCGGTTGTTGGTACGAGAAAAATTGTTGATCAGTTTTATCATTTGCTTTAGTAAGTTTTATTGCTAAAAAGAAATATATCGGCTGTTGGCTCTTATGGTTTAAGAATACCTATGGCATTTACAGGGATATCTCGTTCTGCAAAGGGTTATTGCATAGTTTCAGTGTTAGAGACCATGAAAACTTATTCATCAGAGGATGGTCTTACCGAGGAAGCTTTGGTCACTAAGCTCCGTACCTGTCAGTACCATCATCTATTTGTTCATGCATCTTTAAGATGCAGTACAACAGGTTTGAACACTATAATTGTTGGATATTGAATGTTATTTATGAGATACAGAAAAGGGATTGTTACAAACTTGAGTCACATAGCCGCTATCTCTAGTCATTTACCTTGTAATTTAGATTCCATCAACAGGGAAAGGAGTAGGAATAAAACATATTTTTGAAAATCTGAGGTGCTAACTGATGCTGCAAAGATAATTTTAATTAAAAAACCCATCTGGTCAATAGTTATGCAGATGGGTACCTCTTTCTTTCCCAATATCATGCAATTTCTCACTTCTTTCACTCTTTCTAAATAACCATCTCCATCATCATCTGCCCCTTCTTTCTTTTGAGGCCTTTACTTCTTTTATTACTCTGCATCCTCTTTCTTCCTGCCTCACTGAATTGGTTTTTGTTAGATTATTACGTTGGCCTTGCAATTTGTTTTTTCTTTCTTTGACATTTTGTTTTTAACTTTCACGAAAGAAACCTAAACACCCATAGGTTTTTCAACTTGTTTCTTTGGCCTTCGTAATTTTCAAATACTTGCAATACTTTGAATCAAATCACGGTCACATAATCATGCATTGCATAGGATTTTGAACCTGGATTGAGCTTCTTCTTCTTCTTCTTCTTTTTTTTGGCATTCTTTGTTCCCTCGTCCCTTCAGTTCATGTTGTTCCCATCAGTTCACCAATTCCTTCCCTGCAGGAACTTGCCATTGGGGGGAATTTGGTGAGGGTGGCCTCTTGTGGGGAGAATGCACTGCTAGACATTTTGAATGGTTTGAAGGCGATCCTGTTACTGAACTTCTTTCTAAGGTTCAAAGCACTTCCTCATTCTTGCACTGATATATCTTTTTTGCATTTTTATGCTGTAAATATTTTCTTATTGTTCACTCTTATACTGTTGGCGTGTTTCTTCAAATTTTTATTATTTGCTAAGATTGATGTTTGTAATATATCACAACACTTTTAGGTTAGGGAACTTTTTGGCCTTGATGATACAGTTGTATTCAGAAATGCTACTGTACCATCAGAAAATAGGCCCCGGCCGTTGCACCTTGGAACAGCGACACAAATTGGTTAGCCTAGCTTCACTTGTGCTTCCTTGTATTCAATTGTTTTATCTTGTGATGGCTAGCAATATTATTTCATATTTTCAGGTGCTATACCAACAGAAGGGATACCTTGTTTGTTGAAGGTGCTGCTCCCATCTAATTGCAAAGGTTTACCTGTATTGTAAGTAAAAGATTCAGTCTTGTACTTTTAGATAATTGTCAATATACTGTTTTTTTTTCTTGGTTCAGTGGCAATTATTCGTGAATTCAAGAAGTTCATTTCTCATTTCTAAATGTATGTTTTTCTTTGTATTGAGTGGTTACAGGGTTTTGTCAGTACTGCAGCTTATGTAATTCATGAATAGTAAATAATTTATAATTGACTTCCTTTGGTTCTTGGAGTTAGTTTTAACAATATAGCTTTGGGTTTTACTTCCAAATCATATGTTGTTCTACTCAACCATTTCAACTTCTCTGCTGTAGAAATTTACATAAATTTTCTTTTCTTAAAACGCATGTGAGTTGCACTGGCAGATTGTTGTAGGCATGCTTTTGATTTGTACTTTTCTCTTCCCTAGGGTGTATTAAGATTCTTGCAAACACAGTTTTGATAATATAAGATCTTTCAGGTACGTGAGGGATCTTCTGCTGAATCCTCCTGCTTATGAAATAGCATCAACTATTCAAGGTGAGTTGTAAAGTTTTGTGTTCATATTATATATAAACACTATATTTGACATAATGAATTTGAAGTTGGTGAAGTTACTTAGTATGCTGTACCTTTTCTTGAAGCCCACTGGACGACTTTTATGGTGTTCAGTGATATATTGTTTATTAAATCTCATTCTCGTCTCTCTACTTTTCTCGCACTGTAATCAATCATTGTGTTTCTCTGTTAAGGTTAGCATGTTATATTACTTGGTGATAACCTGTTAAGTTATCAGAAGTGCATTTGTTTTAGGTTGCTTGTGAATGACTATGAAGTCAACGAGATTCCTTTTAGGTTGTGCAACTGAAGATAAAAATCTCGATAGGTAAATTGGCCTGTCTGCCCTTTGTCAAAGGTTCCTTATGGCTCTCTTAAATTAGTTTCTTAGGACTCCAGTGACATTACTTAAAAGGAGAATGGTTTGCTTCTGTTTAATACTTTTACTAAGTAATGTGAAATATAAAATTTAAATTTTCAACCATTCAGCAAAAAATAAAGATGATAAGTGGATCTGTAATGTAA
>CAOJCR011944839.1:0-16620 GCA_948330485.1 Euphorbia neoarborescens | reverse complement strand
CCCTTTTTTGGTCCTACTGTAACGAATATAGTACCAAATGCAACAAAATTTTTTTGTTGCAATAGCCATTCTATGGCGTAGTGGGGATGGCCTCCGAGTCTGACAAGCTAGAAATGGATGGGTTGAATCCATTTTTTCGAGAGCTTGATCTACCCGGCCACTTGTTTGGTAATGAGGTTTATTGAGCTCTTGTTGTACTCCAGGACACACCTCACAGTGAAACCTTCCAAACCTATTTCGATAATAAGGGCGTCTGAGTGGCCGGCTGCAACGCTACTAATTTGCCCGAATGGAAAGAGAGTTGGGGTCTCGTGTTACTGCCACTTTGCCCCGTTTTACCTGGGATGTACCAGGGCTACTTCTGCCTCCGATCCCCCAGCTATCATTATCACCACCCCTTGCTTCCTTTGGCCGTTCGCGCTTCTTCTCAGGGTTTGCTGATGTCTCTCTTCTTGAGGTCGTGGCGGTATGTTGCTCTGTCTAAACTCGGTGGGTTTTACCCGCCCCTACTGAATCATACTTTCCACTTCGTGGGCTAGGGTTCTACAATCCTCCATGCTATGCCCCCTCTATCTTGTGATATCTGCAGTATGGTTTTGACTGGCTTGTCGACTGGCGGGGGCATTTTAAGGGGTGACTGCCTGTGGAAGCCTCCATTACCTCCTTGCTGGCAGGTTTGGCATATGGTATGTACCGGTGGTCCCTTTTGCTTTTGAAGCGGTCTGTTTTATCTTGTCAATAGTCGTTGTCCCCCGTCCCGTCTTGATGTCACCCGACGGAGGATTTGCCTCCCACCCTGCCACTATAGCGAGATTCCTCGTCCAATTCCTCTACCTCTACAAAACGTTTTGCCCAGGTGATAATGGAACTGTCCTTAGGCTTTCGCATGATGCGTTCATGGCGCATCTTCTGGTTGGTGATGTTGTATACGAAGGCCTCATATGTCGTGGTAAAGTCAAGGTTTTTCACGTTCAAGCATGCCCAATTGAATTGCTCGATGTACCTCCTCAGAGACTCACCTGGGGTTTGTTTCACGTCATGGACATTACGGGAAGGCTTGCCAATAGGTATAGAGTTGGATAACTTGGCGCCAAAGAATTTTTCCAAGTGGTTCTAGCCAATGATGGAGCCTGGTTCGAGGTTGTCAAACCACAAAGAGGTAGGCCCCCTTAGAGTAGTGTTGAAAAGCCTGCATATTAAACCCTCCGTGGCCTCGGTGAGCCTCATCTTCTCGGTAAAGGTTCGGATGTGGTCTTTGGGGTTTTCCTTCCCTTCATAATCTTTTATGGTGATCTGTTTGAGCTTGGAGTCAAAACGCATGTCTAATATGCGTCTGCAAAACTGGGACTCCGCAGAATGGGAGATAGGATCTTGATATGTCACATTGTAGTTGTCCAATCCCTGCCTAAGTAGGGCCTTAAGCCTGGGATCTGCTAACAGATCGGTAGCTAATGCTACATCCATTGCAGGCCGAGGGCTAGTTTGTTGAGGAAAGACAGGTGTAGATAAGACTGGAAAGGGTGGTGACGTTTGCGGGGGAGGATAATACAGGGAAAATACCTTCGGGTTCGGTATGTGAGACATGTGAGGATTTTAGGGCCAATGATATGGTCCATATCCCCATGAGTTGTAGGGTACTGTGAGCACGAGATTTTTATTCCAAGGCAATGATGAAAGCCGGCATTCGCCGACACCCCTTTATGCTATTGTATTCACGAGAATCAATTCGAGAGCTCTGACATCTGCGTGATGAAGACCCGAATCAAGTGTTTATTGAGAGATTTTGATGAACCAAACTCCACAAAATACGTGTAGGACCCCAACCCCATAACCCATTCTCAATCTAACTAAGGACCCAAGCCCATAACCCACTCTCAACCCAAACCAATATTTGTTTCTTTTCAATTTAAATTAAACCTTTTAAAATTGTTTTATGGACCAAAATAGGGGGGTTTAATTTGAATTAAAAGAAAAGAAAATTAGGTGGTGGAAAAGGAATGGTCAACTTGTATCAAAATGGGCAAACAAAGAGAGAAAGCTTCTTGGAACCTTACCATATCAAGAAAACAACTTTTGGTGTGGATCAGGGACGAATTGGATGCTAATTCCGGGAGTGATCCACGTGATTCACAACCTAAGAAGCCCTAAAAACATTCATCCACCTAATACAAAAGCTAACAACATCCATTTTTCAAAGGAGACAACTTTTAACTCACAAAAATCTCTCTCAACTTTCTGTCTTCTAACACCTTCAAGCCATCACTTTTCTTCAACATTTTTTTCTCTTCTTTGACAGTTGAAAACTTAGCTCTTCTGCTCCTTCTAAGACCATTCTTCTACCCTCTTTCATCCAAC
Organism: Euphorbia neoarborescens; assembly: GCA_948330485.1. Classification (NCBI taxonomy): domain Eukaryota; kingdom Viridiplantae; phylum Streptophyta; class Magnoliopsida; order Malpighiales; family Euphorbiaceae; genus Euphorbia; species Euphorbia neoarborescens. Next base: position 14,265 of record CAOJCR011944839.1, on the reverse strand, counting down.
TTCACTCCCTAACACCCAAAAACACCATTTTTACACATTATTTCTTCATCTTCTACACCCAAAAACCATACAAAAACTCACAAAGCTCACTTAGAAACTTCAAGATAGAGGACTTGAGTCATAAATCCCTCTATCTTGAACATTAGTTTTTGACGTTCTCTAAAAAAACACGTATTTGGTTCGGGTTTGAGTTTCGACGAAGACGGATGGAGCACTAGGATCTTTCTCACATGAAATCGAAAGTACACACTACAAGGGTAACTTTTGAGCCTCTAACTTTCATTTTCACTTCATTTTTTTTCTAGTGAACTTCTTTGGGAAGTGATTTCTTGTGTTTTAACTTGTAAATACAGTGTAAAACCGAAAACTAGGACATTATTCGGGGAAATGAAAGTATTTAGAGAGAATGGGTAAAACATAACTAAAATGGCTTATTTATGGCCTTGATGGACTCATTTATGTACCCAAGTTGTTCTAGAGGATGTCGTAAAAAAAGGAACCTAAAAAACAGACTAAAACGGCTTTAAACAGTAAAACTGGTTGAAGAATGATTGAGTTTGAATATTGAGTTTTGGTGCTTAAAATGAGGTTTTTAATGTTAAAGTCACTTTGAAATGCTTAAAAATGTTTCAAAATTGAATCTCAAACTTCCCGGCGTGTCTCTGCATTTTCGACCTAGGCTTTAAACTTTTCAAAAAGAGAAAAGAGAGAACGTGATGAACAAGGCCACTTATCCAGCAGCCCATCGCGATCGCGATAGAAAATGTCGTGATCGCAACCTGGTTCTGGACATTAGCCTTGAGTCATCATATTCTTCGTCGAAAGAGCTTTCTAACGGTATATTATATGCGTAATTTGGATAAGAGACAAGGGAGATATCGCATTTCTAAAATCAGTGTGCGAAATAGTTTTCAGTGCAGACCTAAGTCGCGATTGCGACAATCTTAGTCGCGATCGCGACATAGCCCTGGATCTTGGACTTAACCATAGACTTAAGTCATGATCGCGACAATCAGAGTCATGATCGCGACTGGTCCCTATCCCCTCTCTCATTTTTTGTGCCCATTTAACCAAAATTGGTCTGGTTTCGTTTTTACTCAAATAAATGGCTCTTCCTGAATTATAATCAATAAATCATGCATTTTTACTTAGATTCTTGCGGACGTTTTTTTAATCCTGATGATTGCCAATAACTTAGCGCGTTAAATATTCGCATCTGAGACCTAGATTTATTTATGTGATAATCGCGTTGGCATTTAGAAAACCAAACCAGAAAGCCGGGTTTAGGACCGCTAACACAACACAACGAAGGGAATTTTTTTCGGATTACTGACTAATAAAATTTGTATGCTTCCAAAACTAAAAAATGAGCAAAATGCTATCGAAAATAAATATCACCACAATCCTTCCGAAATTAGCCAAAAATATTTTCGGACCGTCGCGAGACCATCCCTCGGCCCAAACCGTTTGATCCAACAAACTGCGTTGGATCAAACATCCCTCTAAATAAATGATCCTGAGCTATCGTATCTTTTTATTCCTATCACATGTCTATTTCAAACATGTTGTTTGTGCTATGTGTTTAAGTTATGCACTTTGTGTATGTGTGCATGTAATATGCATGATGTATCCCCAATTTTCCATTCAAACAAATGTCCCTATGGTAGCTTGTGTGAATATTTGTAATGGCATGTAATTTTTATCGCTTTCCTTATTGCGTTTGTGTGCCTGCTCACTTAAATTATACAACTAAAATCAACTTAGGCTTTTATGCAAAATAAAAATACATTGTTTTAAAAAATGTTGTCGATTTTCTTCCAAAAGTCTTTTGAAAAAGGATAAGCAGATATCTTATCCGAACCCGATCTCTGGGTCATGGTTTTGAATTCGAGCTTAGGATCCGAGTGATACCATGAATTAATTCCCGGTAGAGCTTAAAACCAGGTTGGCGACTCCAAACATCATTTTTAGAGATCCACGTTTGAATCTCTTTACGAAATATTTTCTTTTCCAAAAATTTGGTTTTCTTTTAAATCGAAAATCCTAAATGCCCGCGTTTATGCACGTATTTAATTGCTTAAGGGTTTGTTCGGTTTTAATCAAATCCTTCTTTCCAAATCAAATCTTCTCAACTCACAAATCTATTCTCAAAAACAACTTTTTGACCTTCGTAAAAAGGGTTGCTCGCTCTCACTAGCGACTCCGCTGGGGAGAAAATTCTTTTTAAACTTTTTTTCAAAACTTAAAATTTTTTATAGGAATTTTTTACAAGCTTTTGAAAGATTTTTTCAAAAGACTTTGAAGGAAAATCGACAATCTTTTTCAAAACAAAATGTTTTTATTTTGCATATCCTTTTTAAATGGATTCTGCAATTTTTTGTATATACACATTGCAGTAAACACACTTTGCACTTCACCACACTAGGACTACCATACCTACCTCGGTTTCTCAAGAAAGTGTCGCTATGTGCCCACTAATTGCTCACAAGGACACCTATCGAGTTAGCACTGATATTCTCGTACCTTAATCTATCTCGTTCGAACTTATTTGGGGAGAGATAGATGGTATATTTTGCTATGAGACCCTCCTTTGCTATCCGGACTTTGACTTCCTTGTATATAGAAGCTATAGAAATTTTTCTTAGGTTTTCCAAAATGCGAAATAAAATGGATTTAGTTTCGACCTCTGTCATTTTCCGTTGATGACAAAATAGTTAGAAACTTTATACCAAACTACGCCATAGATGGTCTATTGCAACAAAAAAAAAATTGTTATATTTGATACTGAATTCGTTGCATTAGGTCAAAAAAGGGACTAAAGCAACAAAAAAATATGAACAATACGTTGTTGGTATATTGCATGTTACATTTGCTCCCTAAGGCAACGAAATTTTTTTTAAAGCAATGAATTAGTTTCGTTGCTTTATGTTACTAAATATATTGCAACGAAATGTAAGAAATATCAAAGGCAACAAAAAATTGACACAAATACAACGAAAACATTGTTGTCTTAATAATCTAAATCCATATCCATTTAAATGTTAAGCAACGAATTCAGAGATAAGGCAACAACTTTTTGATTCAGTTGCAACAAAACATATATTTCAAAACAACGAGAATAATTGTTTAAATACAACAAAATATATAACAAAAGCAACAAGAAAAAGAAACAAATGCGAAAAAATTATTTGCAAAAGCAACGAATGTTGTATGAAAAGGCAACGAATATTGTATAAAAGGCAACGAATTCTAAATTAATGAACTTCAAATTAAAAACAGAAGTAACAAAAGTTACTACAAATGCGGAAATGGTTCAAAATTACAAGCTTTGTACTACAAAGTTATTACAAAAGCAACAAAAGCAACGAGTTCTAAACTACAAGCCTTTCTTCTATTGTAGTATCTCTAGCAGTGTAATATCTATCTGGGTTTCTTTTTCTAATTGCTACAAACATTTCTGCCAGAGATGGTTCAACCTTGTCCGATTTGTCATTTTCCTGTACTTTTAAACTTTCTCTTGATAATCTGCAACAATGTCATTATACCGATTCACACCATATATCAAAAAAGGTGAACTATACATAATAATGTTGAAGGGTTATAACTTATATATTCCCCTTTATTCGGACCATATCTAGTTAAGTTTAAGTCAACATACTATTCAGATTAACAATCCTTTCGCTAATAAGAAGAGCTAGAATACATATATGAAGTCAAATAACAAACGAATGTGCAGGGAACCATTAAATCGAACCTAGATTACTCGTCTCTTGATGCAGGATCAACTCCCGTTGATGGGCTATCGACGAAATACTCCGGGTGCTTCACGTTAACGCCATACCGCTCGTTTGGTAGCAAAAGGACCACAAATACATATTAGTATTTAAGCACAGTTGAAACAGAAATCAAAGGAAAGGGGCTGTGTTAATACAAATTACTTCTCAAATTTCTGTCAGTCAAGCAGCAGCCAACTTGGTTCATCATGGGCAGAAAATGAAAATGAAGCAGCATTCTGATTTAGATGCTTTTAAATTTAATTTCACATGCCATAGCAAACCACAATGAGGTACAATACAATGAAATCAGTACAGTTCAACAGAATTGTCTAATGGTTGGTCAGACATCTCCTGGCTTGCAAAATGGCAAGCCATTCTTAATCAAAATAGAAACTTTAGCTGCCCAATTTTCAAGAATAGATAACAAGATTTCCATAGCCATTCTTAATCAAATTTTTGAATCATATAGACTAATATTATTAAAAAGTTAATTCATCAAATTTTTCCATAAGAAATGTATCGCTCCTGTGCGGACTTGCATACTTTTTCATTGATTATTAGGATACAGTTTAACTCAACCGCAGTAATATGGATGAAATATTTTTTTGTCATCTAATACAGTGAAAAAGAAAATCATTACACATGTATACTCATGAATAAAATCACTTCAAACTTCAACTTACCAAGTTTTGCATTAAAAATTAAAGTCACAAGCTGTCTGGATATCGCAATTTTCATGCGTGACCCGATAACATCAAGACTATACATGAAAATCACCACAAACAGCTATTTGATTATTGCATTCCTCCATTTAGAGAGAAAAACTGTCTCTTGATATGTTACTACAATTATTTCTTCTCTTCACATGGTGAGAATGCACAAATCTAAATGGTCCGGGACTAGTCCAATTAAGAACCACAATATAACCAAAACCATTACAACAAATTATAATGGGAGCATCGACTTGCTTATTTCAATAACATTATGATGTGTCAATTTTCCAAATACAGACTTCATAATATTATCCAACAGGTAGAAGTAGAATATCAACCCCATATCGTATCACTAATAGGAGAGCTGAATACAAGTTTGACATAACTACTTTTTGTAGAGCATATATTAACTCCATTACATGAAAAATTGGGATAAAAAGTACACATCAGTGTCAGTTTTGCTAACCTGAGATATCAAATGTTAACACTTCAGTGGACACCATATTCTTTAGCATAACGTATATGTCTGTAAAATAGCTTTGATCTTCCTGAAGAATACCTTTTTATATTTTAGTAGCTAGAACCATACCAGTCATACATGTTAAAGGTAATCAAATAAACCAAGAGATGAGAACACTACATAAAGATGTAGTTGGATCACCAGAATCACTCCACCAAAAGATCACAGAAAAACTTGTTGTTAAAGATCGGACATAGTGCCACCATTTCAGTGGAATGTAAATCATTTCACCTTCTTCTAAAATGCAGTCCAGGAATTCCAAGTCATGCACCCTTGGAAATTCTTTCTCATCTATGTTCCCATAAATCAAATTTGGCTGCCTCGTCTTAAACTTACTAGCTCAATCATCTTACCTGGATAAACCAATTATGATCTTCCAGCTTGAAAAAAGGATTTACGCCATAAGCTGATTTTAAGTTTACCAAAATCAGGTTTGAAAATTTAACAGAAGAAATAAACAATAAAATTGAAGCAATAATCCCAAACTAAATCAGGCAACGGTTCCTCTTCCCTGAACTCGAAAAATGGAGAAGAGAATAAAAATGCAAATGATCACCACTAATTCAACTTCGAATCATATAAACATAAGATTGACAAGCTTTAAGAACTATCTGCCACCATATTCAATCTCAAACAGCACACCGTATCATTACATAAAGACAATAAGTAATTCAATAGAACTAAAAGTTAAAAATTATAACTGAGGTCCGGCGAAGATTCTAATAATATAAGGATGCAAACAAAATGCCGAGCAAAATCATAAATATATCGACAAACCTAGATATTAGAAGGAAATGAGTTATCGAAAAGTAATTACATTACTGCATTTCCAAGTTTGATAGACCCGTAAATCATCGGACTTGGTATATACTCAGAATTCCAACTCATACAGAGTCGTTTTCAATGGATAAAAACGAAGAAAGACGATCAAAGAGGGTAAGGGCAAAGTAAACAGACCTTGAAAGCCGGACTTCAGAAATCAATTGGGTATTACTCTGCGCCCAAGAAGATGAATGATCCATTGTTACAGAGTCTAGTGAAGCCAAATAGTTTAGAAGGGGAGGGAGAGCGGGAAATGGAGAAAACAAACTCCCCATTGCCTCATTCCCCAGGGAAGAAAATGAAAAGTTTGAGGCCTCCTTTATTTATAAAAAAATATTGTGTAAAGAAAAATATTATGTAGAAAAATAAAATATTTTCATGTGTTTAGTTGTAAAATTGGAAAATATTTTTCACTGTTTGATTACAATGCTGAAAAATATTTTCCAATTATAATATATATATATATATATATATCCATTATTTTATATTTATTATTTTCAACCAGATATATATTATATTAAAAATAGTAAAAATTAAAAATTTATTCAAAATTAATATATACACATGAATAAGTCCTTAATATAATAGAAATAAATTCAACATGCAAATATATATTAATCATACAGCATTAACATATATTGGAGATTTTAATATATTAATCATACATAGACCTATTCATAGGCTTGGGTATCCGTCCGGCCCGCCCAAGCCCGCATCCTTTGGGTCGGGTTTGGACAGTAGAAATATACTGTCGGCCCGGCCCGGCCCAAGCCCGTTAAAACCCATAGAAAATAGGACCGGGCTTGGGCTCTTCATTAATTTGATGGGCAGGCCCGAGCCCGGCCCGATATATTAATAATATATAAAAAAAAATTATATGTTCACTAAATTTTGTTAAATAATTATATCTAAATAATATATACATAAGTTTATTACTACATTTTTTTCTAATTTATATATTAAATTTGTATTTAGACTATATAAGAATATTATAATAAGATTTAGTTCTTTATTTTTTTTAGTTAATAATTATATATATTGTTTTAGTATAATTAACTTTATAAGTATAATAAACATAAACATAGTTGCAATTTCTTTGTTTTAGCTTAATTCATTTATGATTAAAATTCAATTTTTAGATTATTTTATTGTCTTCTCTCTTAATTTTTTCAAACAATAATATCTTGGGCTAGCCTGAATCCAGCTCGAGCCCGGTCCGAACCCAGCGCGATAAAATATATCTGAGCTTGGGCTCAATATTTTTAGGTGAAAACCCGATTAGCCCTGCCCGAGTCCTCTCAAGCCCGGCCCATAAACAGGTCTAATCATACAGCATAAACATTTCATATGAAGTTTTAAAATATGATTAATATTTTAATCATATATTAATCATATTTATACTATATATATTAAAATATTATGTATGATTAATATATTAAAATATGATTAATATATATATTAATATATATAGTATACATTTTTTTAGTAAAGCATTATCATTAGCAACGGTTAATACTACTTATGGAAAAACGTTATTCCATTAAAAAAATCATATTTTAATATATTATTGTTTAATGAAGGAGAGAATGAAGGAGAGAAGATATTTTTCTTTTTGAAAAAATGTTTTACCCACTCAAATATAAACCTAATATTTTCCTCCTTTCTATCCAATTATTTTCCGTTGACTTATTTTCCATTGCAAACAAACGAAGAAAATCAAGAAAATATTTTCCTACACAATATTTTTCTGCAAACAAACGGGGCTTTAGTCTACATTTTCTTTCCCTAATTTAATAATGTAATCACAATACTTCAAATACATTTTTTTTAAAATTATAATAAATAATAAAATATTAATTTTTTTTAAATATTATAACTTTATATATTTACTGTATCTATGGGTGTTAAAATTTTATTAACAATTTTATTTTTACATGATATACATTTAAATATTAAAATAATAATAATTTTATTTTTATATAATATATATTTAAATGTTAATGTTATATCTATTTTATTTTCCGCGTACCATTCATTATGATTATTGTATTATATTCATTTTATTATTAATATGAATAATTTCTTATTATATTTTATTTTTATTGACTATATAAAAATTAAATAAAAATAATTTCCATCAAATTTTAATTTAATATAATATCAATAATTAATTTAATAACTAAAATTTGTTTAATAATTATTTTTGGATTATATATTAATATATTTATTATATAATTAGAAAAAGTATAAATATTTAATAGCCGATATTTATTCCATTGTAAAATAATTAAATAATAAATTATATAAAAAATTATTATAAAGACATTTATGGTGTTGGAAATGTAACGACATTTTTACTCCTCTCTATTCCCATGTATGCTTTTTTTGTCAATTTATTAAATTACTTTTTTGTATCAATTAATTAATTAATTTTTACTTTAATGCTTATTATTATGATATTAATAAAGTACAAAAATAAACAATATATATATATATATATACACACACATCAAAGTTGTTAAAGATTTTTTTATGTAGCTCTGTCAAAATTTTTTGTGTATATTAATTTAAATATTTTTAGTCAAAATAAGTATAATTTATTAACAATGTAGAAAATTTTTATACCGTTATTAAATTAATAATTACATACATTTTGGTATGTTTATCAAATGTAACAAAAAATAATGTTTTCCATATTAATATTGTTGTTTTTTCTAATTGTGAAATTATATAAGACAACAACATGTCAAAATCATATATTATTGTTGCATTAGCTAATATAAACAATTCAAAAAAGCAATCAAAAGCAATAAAAAAATAAAAAAAAAACTATCAATTCGTTGCAGTTGATATTTGAAATCCAATTTGTTGTTCACATAATAAAAAAAATAGAGATAAAGCAACGAATTATGGCAACAATGTGTAATATATTGTTGCCGTAGACCATCTATGGCGTAGTGCCACGTGGAGATATAAGGTTGGAAATTTCTGCTTCGCATGCTATTTGCTTTTGTTTATATTCACATGCATCCAAATCAAGCATTTCTCTTTTGTATGCTACGCTAACCCACATTTGGTGCAGCCACATGTATTTCTTTTTTTTAGTCCGTATCTCACAATGCACGTCTCTGTTATACCTTCATGAGGGCTTATCATGCCCAAACTTAGTGTCGTCGATGTACTTTGTCACGGTCCACCCAAATCGGGTAACCACGTCTAAGGGTCCAGCGTCATAACCTCATCTTGCTAGAGTCCACCTGAAATGGGTACCACACTCTTCATAACATTGCTATGTAAGCAATGTGCAATACCACATCATCCCGTCATACCATCACGATGCCATGTCATGCATCACCAATACATGTATGCTATGTCATGCACAAATGCCATGCCATGCATCACCAACACATATTATGCTATGCCATGCACAAATACCATGTCATGCATTATGATGCCATGTCGTGCATAATGCCATGCCATGCATCACCGACAAATATTATGCTATGTCACGCAAATGCCATGTCATACATCACTCGGGATATGCCATGTCATGCATATACCATGTCATGCATCATGACATTATGCCATTTCATACGTCACTTAAGATATGTCATGTCATGCATCATTGAAATGTCACACCATGCGTTTCCATAAAAAATACCTTACTTCCCATCTTCATGTTTCAAAGTAGGTACCATGGCAGACTTTGGACCAGCACTTCGTATCTTTCTCAATACGCTTCGGGATTCAGATTGTACCCGGCTCAAAACTTTTGGATTGAGGGATGCTAACTTGTGTTTCAACCTTCGGCTCTTACCCGAATTGTTGAAAGCTAGCATCGCACTATGGGACCCTGTAGACAACCTCTTCAGGATCAACAACAATGAACTATGTCCGATGCTTGAAGAATTCAGAGCTATCATTGGTGTACCCAATTCTCGAGGAATACCTATCGTCGTACCTGAGTGGGTGTATAGACAACCGGATCAAATGGCTAAGGACTTCTCATTTCCAAGGAAAGAATTTCAGACCTTTCTTTCATTGCTTCATGAAGGGTCTTCCGCTACAGGCTTTGACTTGATAAATGTTTTAGATTGGTGTTCCCTCACCCCCAGTATAAACCCTAGCTGGTTCCACTTGGTAAGTATGATGATAATGCACCATCTATTGGGTCTACCCTACAACACTTTCCCTTTTCGACTAGCCTCTGTTATCCCCAAAATGGCCAGAGGGGCATCTCCCATGGCCCTCATCCTAGCCGAAACACTTATATCTTTGAACAAGCACTCAGAAAATGAGGACCTATATATGGGACCACACTTAGCCATCCTCCAAATATGGTTGTTGGAAAAACTTTCTCTTGTTGAGCCACCAAAATGCCACTTTGCAAATACAAACCCCTTGCATTTAAAAGATGACCATTCCTCGCACCGGGAACACCATATCTAGGTAAGGAAGACTGGCTCCTCAAGTTCTCCAACCTGACCTATGAGAACATCCGGTGGACTTGCCCTTGGTGGAAGATGATCAGCATTCGGGTATCCATGTAGGATAGTGATGTCAAGTTATTGGGGCTCTGGAGGTTAACCTTCTATACACCAACCAGATTGTGTAGGCAGTATGGAATCCAATAATGGGTGCCAACTGTGGTTTCACGCGCGAGAGAAGGTGACTACACAGAGACTTTACACAACATATTCATGAGGAGAAGGGCCAGCGCTTTAGACTACCGATGGGTCGACCATAAGCCATCGATTCCACCATCGGATGAAGAATACCAGGCTTGGGTCGAGGGGATCAAAACTTTTCCCACTCGAGAAAGATCTAGCTTCACTCATGATTTTGAGAAGTGATCAGTGTACCTTCTTTTTGAATATGTTTTGATGTGTTTGTATTTGAATTGATCTTATGACTCTCTATCTTATTTAAATATATGAAATTTTTTTTTGCAAAAATCAAGATGTTATAGTTTAACATATTTTTCCATGACATAACAATATTCCTGACATCCATAAAATATGTATGCCACGTCATTCAACAAATGCCATGCCATATCACAACATGCCATGCCATAACATTCATCACGTATAAGCTGTCATGAATCATTTAAAGACCGCACGCATTCACCAAATCGAGGTTTCAGGAATGAGCCATATCATTACATCAAGACTCACGAACCGAGTCATTGCATCAAGACTCAAGTACTGAGTCATGACATCAAGACTCAAGTCCCGAGTCATCAAATCCAGACTTACGAATAGAGTCACATCATCTAGACTCAAGTCCTAAGTCATCAAATCCAGACTTACGAATCGAGTCACCTTATCTAGACTCAAGTCCCGAGTCATTAAATCCAGACTTACAAACCGAGTTGCCTTATCTAGACTCAAGTCTCAAGTCATCAAATCCAGACTTACAAATCGAGTCACCTCATCTAGACTCAAGTCTCGAGTCATCAAATCTAGACTCACAAAATGAGTCACCTCCTATCTAGATTTAAGTCCCAAGTCATCAAATCAAGACTCACGAATCGAGTCACCTCACCAAGACTCATGAATCGAGTTATCTCATCAAGACTCATGAACTGAGCCCCCTTACCACAGTTTGTTACAACGCCATAGTTGTTCTCAACTCTGTAGACATACATGTCATCGCATTCACTGGTGTCCACACATTATTCACATCAACATACATCACTCTAACCGGTTGCTCCATGTGTAGTTTAGAGGAGGGAAGGTTCCCGACTGATCAGAATAGAATCAGAATCAGATACAAATAGAGCAGTGTGGAGGTTGGAAGAAGACATAGTTTCAGCTGAACTACTACATAATTTGTTTGAGAATACAGACAGTATGGCGGCATTGAATCTGAATCCAAAGAATCCAGGGCTACCCAGAGAGAATAAGGGTGACAGTAGAGCTGTGACTCGGGCAGATGTACATCAGATGATCACTGATTTGTTCAACTCAGATCAGTTTGCAGAGCTCCTAACAATGAAGATGGTAGCTATATCTGAGGCCCAGAGGCACTCTAGGGTAGGGGTCCCTAACCCGCCGCTGGTGCAAGTGTCGGTCCAAAATGAGGTCCTCACACCTCAAGCGGTACAGAGACAGTCCATGTTTCAATCTCCACAAGTGGATACGAGAGAAATAGAAATCCTAGGCCCCTGTCAGCATGGCAAGCTGCCATGAAAGAACAGCTTCAAAAACAGCAGAGAGAACAACAGGAAGTTTTGGGGAAGGTCCTTGATATGTTGGCAGTCAAAGAGTTGAAGTATACCAATCCTAAAGAGCTTCAGGACACAGGGATAGAAAGGTTTCCACCAGGGTTCTCTATGCCCCGATTCCCGACGTACAAAGGGAAAGGTTATCCAGCATTGCACGTGACACAGTTCGTCACTGTCCTAACCATGGCTGGGCTAAGTCAGAATCAGGTAGCCCATCTGTTCCCGACCACACTAGATGGCGAAGCAACCAGCTTGTACAACCAGCAACTTGAAGCTGTGAGAAGAGATTGGGAAGCATTTTCAAAAGCATTCATAAGTAACTATGCTTACAACAATACCGAGTTTAAAACTTCCCTGTAAGATCTAGAAGTGGTTTGCGAACATCCTGGTGAGGCCTTCCATGATTACTACCAAAGGTGGCTCAAGACTATGAATAGCTTAGCTGTTAAGCCACTGATGTCAGAACTGATCATTAAGCTAGTAGATGGTAGCCTTGAAGTTTACAAAAAGGAGATGAGATACAGAACTTTCAGCTCCTACTTGGAAGTTTTGGAAATAGGTAAGCGGGTTGAGAAGTATGAAGTCCTGCCAAAGTAAACACAGAGTTTGGGTTTCAAGCCCAAGACCTTCTTCACAAGCTACAAGCCTCCAAGGCAGAGTTTGGGTTCCAAGCCGAGTCCTCCAGCAGTCTCTGGTGTTGATGTTTCTGCTATCACTCAGGCCATCAATAGTCAATAAATACATAGAAGGAAACTAGTTATCAATCGATGGGCCATGAGCTTTTCCAAGATCTTTTACAAATGCCGGAAGGCTGGACTGCTTGACTCAGTAAGACCATACGTCCCTCCGACCCCAAAAAATAAAGACATTTTCTGTGCCTGCCATGTTGTGACTGGGCACAAGATAGATGAGTGTGCATACCTATTATTTGAGATCCGAAAGCTTGTCAAGGAAGGCCATTTGGAAGAACCTCCCGCAAAACCTAATGCACAGACCAACCCGTTGCCAAGGTTTGGGGGACAGGTGAACACAGTTTAGTCTGGTATACTCGAGAGCATGATTATGAAAGAGCTATCCAAGAAGTAAGAAGATGCTAAGGTCAAGTCTGTTGCGGCTGCCTCTAGCGAGCTAAAAAGGATCAGATTGGAAGACATTGAGTCTGATGGTAGTGATGAAGAATTTCTCATGGTTCCTAAGAAGGAAACTCCCAAGAGTACTCCAGAGATTAAGCCAGTTAAAGTTAACCTGACAGAAATTGACTCAAAAGAAGAAGAACCTGAGAAGGCAGAGAAACAATCACCATGGCTAGTGGCAATAAATGCAGGCATTTTTCGATTCCCCGAGGATTAAAAGGTAAACAACGTGACTCGTAATGGGCGAGTATTCCAGTTTAGAGGAAGGGGTGGCCAGAACGGAAGGCGAAATCCACCAAGACATCACAGTATTGGGCCGATGGAATAGGATCATAATGAGGATCTTTTGGGTCAGAGAATACCCACTGCAGTGCCTATCATATCACCTGTCCTCCACTAGTAATTACTAATATACGATGGTCGAACAGTTGAAGAAGACACAAACCAGAGTTAGTGTTGGGCAATTGCTAAAGGAATCCGCCCGCCACAGATAGACGGTCGTGAAAAGGCTGATGGAGATAGATGCAACACCCCTGAGCTCTCCCGAAGAAGTGTGTAGCATGATTGGAAGGGTGGCCAAGGGAAAAGAGGTAGATCTGGTCCTTACACAAAAGAGTCTAGTGATTGTGTTCTCCGATGCTGATTTGCCTCCCAAGGGGCGTGGACACAATAAAGCAAAGTACTTGAAGGTGGAAATCATGGATCGCCCAATGCCTTTTGTTATGGTGGATGACGGATCAGCCCTAAACATCTGTCCGCTTAAGATCCTACCCCACTTGACACTTAACAAAGAGATGTTATAGAAATCCACTACTATTATCAAGGCCTACGATGATAGTAAGAGGTCAGTCCTAAGAACTTTTGAAGCGGATGTGGAAGTGCAAGGCGTAAAAGCTTAGATAGTATTTACAATGATTGATATCCCGTGACCTTCTCTCTCCTATTGGGTAGGCCATGGATCCACACATTGGGAGGAGTGTCCTCCACACTCCACCAAAAGATAAAAGTGCCCAAGGATAGAAAGACTGTAACCATAGAAGCAGATCAGTCGAGTGTCTTGGCAGCTGTGAGCACC
>CAOJCR011944669.1:0-12585 GCA_948330485.1 Euphorbia neoarborescens | reverse complement strand
ATTTAGCACATGTTGAGTGGTTTTATCGCTCTAAAAATCAAACATACAAGTTTGGTTTTTTAAACCGGTCGAATAAAAAACCGAACCGATCGAGCCAACATTTTTGTTAACCCAAGAACCCAACCTAAAACCAATCTTTACCCAACCAAACCCAAGATTCCATCCACATGTTGACTTGGTTAGGGTTGCAATTCAAAAATAAAGTAGGTAGAAAAGGTGATGGGAAAGGTGGCACAAAAATGGAAAAAGCTAAGTGTGAAAGGTGTCTTTTCTTTTGCCACTTTAGGAAGGATCTTTGGGGATGTGTAAAAGTTGAAATACGGCTGGTATGGAAAGGGGGGAAACGTGGAAATGGGGGAGGGATTCCACTTGATAAAACGAACAACACACCCACTCATTTAAAAAAAGATATTTTTCATTGGGCAACTTCTCTCTTATTAAGGTAGTTCTCCCAACTCTCTCATTAAGAAGATCCTATTTTTCTCCTCCTTCTCTCTGGAAATCCAGCAGCAAACTTCCCCCCTACTAGTTCTTTTCATCTATCTTCAACATCCTACAACAACCATTCTCCATTAATACACCATTCTTCCATATCTCCCTTTCTTAACTCACCACCACTAAAAAACATCTAAAAACATCCTTACCCTCTTTTGAATAGCCAAATCAGTAGCTTTGGATCATAGAGCTTATTGCTTTGAAGGGTTTCACACATAAAGTTTGGTTCTTTCGGTGCTCATGCGTGCTTTTGTTCGTGTCTTGTTTGTGTTTAGTGCAAGTTCGGGTGTCAATCACTCAAATTACGTAAAGCACGGTATAAAGGTAACCAACTGAGCACTAAATTCTCATTTCATCTTTACTTAGCTGTTTGATAGGTTAAAGGCTAGAATTTTACATAAAAATGTGTTTGTTCTGTGCAAAATCGAAAACCGGCTAACTTTGGTGAAAAGTGGGTAAATCACTTAAAAATATTTGTTAAAGCGGACTAAAACCACCCCCTGGACTATTCTTATGTACCCTTGTTGTTGTGGAGTTGTTTAGGGTGATGTTGGGCTTTGAACCGGTTATATTGGTACAAAAACTAATTAAAACAGGTTAAAGTGTAACTTTGAAGTTTTTGTAATTTCACTCGTAAAATTCACGTTTTTTATGGCTGATATGGCATGTAAAATGGTTAATAAGGTTGTTTTTGCAAGTCCCGGGCCTCCCCAATAGGTTTCGGGACCTTGAACGGCATTTTAAATGAAAGAAAATTTTTCGGGTAATAAATAGACGTGGTGCACGCCATGTTTCCTGTGAACACATCGTGTTGAATACCTCAACATGTCGTGCTTATATCAATACGCTGCGTGTCACGGCAAAAAATCATCAGGTCTAGAAAAATTTCTCAGAACACGCCGTGCCCATACCTCAATATGCCATGCTCATAAGCTCAGTACGGCATGCTGAGGACAACACGTCGACGTGTCATATTGTAACGTAAGTCTGTTCGAAGAAACCCCAGAAACACGACATGTTGGGAACCCAACACGGCGTGTTTCATGTCTGATCCTTAGAAAAAAATTTATTTTTGGCCCTTTGGATCGAAATTAGCCCGATTTTTTATTTTTAACCGAATAAATGACTTTTTCTCGAGGTAAGATGGATAAATCATGCATTTTTGCTATGCTTCAATACATGTTTACTTTTGAACTTGATGTTTGCCCGTAATTAGCACGCTATATATTAGAGCCGCTAACATAAACCAATGAAGGGATTTACATCCCGAATTTCCAACCCACCAAATAAATTGCATGCCTCACATGATTTAAAATACGAGCCAAAACTTGTTCGTGAATGAATATCACGCAACCCACACATAATTTGAGCTAAAATTGTATTCAGACCGTCGCGAGTCCATCCCTTGGCCCAAAACACCCGATTTGATAAAACGCTTCGAATAGGATGTCCCTCCTATATCATGACCCCAAGCTATCTCATCTCTCTCATTCTTTTGCAAGTCCACTTTCAAGCATATTGCTGTGTTTAAATATCACTCAAATGCCGTGTGTATGTTTATTCATGTCCAAAATGCATGCTTAGATGGATGTACATTCCCTCCCCCAAAAAATGTATCCCATAGGATTTATTTATCGATTCGATTGGGTTGTATAATTATTTTATTTTCCTATGCTTGATTATTGCTTTATTTTATTTACCGCTTTTCGCTTGATTGTTCGCCTAAATTTAACATCCAAATAAAATCAATCTATGTTTTAGGATTATGCAAATGAAAAGGGATTTATTTCAAAACAATGTCGATTTCTTGAAATGTCTTTCAAAGAGGATAAGTAAATGCCTTGTCCGAACCCGATCTCTAGATCACGGTTTTGGATTCGAGCCTAGGGTTCGAGTAATACCGTGAATTAATTCCCGGTAGAGCATAGAACCAGGTGGCGACTCCAAAATTGTTTTCAAGAAATCCGAGTTTGGATTTCTTTTTCAAAAATTATTTTCTCTTAAAAAACCATTTTATTTTGATTTAGTTAAAATCCCAAGCATGCATTCACACGTGTATTTAGTTTGGAAAACCTTTCTCCGAAAGCCTCAGTCTCTATTTGGGTCCACCTCTTAGCGGGAGGTACTAGGAAAGGAAAATTCCACTCATTTGGGAACATTTTCTTTTGTCACTTTTTTCGCTTTTTATAATTCATTTTCACTATTTTGTGACAAGTCTACAAAGACGAGTCACTTGTACTCACTAGAGTACTTAGCTACTCGCAATGTGGGTACACTTTCATAAAAATTTCATTTCATTGCTTTACGCTTGACGAGTCTCAAAAGTGCTTCATCGCGTTGTTTTGCTTATGAGAGTACCAAGCTACTAGCGATGTAAGCACCACTTTTCAAAACCAAATTTCCAAACCGAATTTTATCACACTCAATTGCTTCTTTATCAAAAAGCAAGTTCCAACTTTCGATTTTAATTTCAAAACTATATTTTCATTTTGATAAAAAAAAGTCGTTGTGCTAACACTAAGCTATTATTTTAACTCGGTTCGACTAGTGCGGAAAAATTGTTCCAACTTGGATTTCGAAAATATTTGTACAGATCATTTATTTCTAGAGCTTCTCATTGGAATCATTCAAAGAACACATAAGCATACAACAGATCGGCGAATGCCAGTTCATCATAGACCCCAGAAAAGATCTCAATGCTCACAGTTGCCCCTCGTTTGAGGAAATTCTTTTACAGATAGAATTTTCAAACACGAAGTGAGCATACCGTGAACTCGTTCGCATTCCTTAATCCCTTAGTGGATCACACTAGGAGATAGGAGTGCTTGGCTATTTTCATTCTCTCTCTGAGAGAACTAGTACAAGCATGGGATTTCCATACTTCGTATGGCGTGATCATTTCTACCGTATTTGCCTCTTAATCGATAATTTTGGGAAAAAAAATTTCCCCTTCGATTAATAGATAAAGGAGGTAGATACGAGTTGGACTTATTTTCGTTGCCACACGTTGTGTGATATGTAATATAGTTTGGACTTATGGAATGTTGCCAGTGACCATGGGATTCTGGACTTACGATGCCATGTGATTAATTGTTCTCAACTCTTCCGATAATATCGTGAAGTGCATGAGAATCCCTTGTTCAGGCTTTACGGGTTAAATACATGTATGTATAGATGTTAGATGCATGAATTTATGCAATCTTCTACGTCAAAGTCCTTTAAGGATGACAGGCCATTCCACCGCAGTTGGTGCTCTTCTGGATTTGACCACCAAACGAGTCTTGCGGGGGGGTCATAAAGTTATTTGTAACTTTGACAAACTATACTGATCGAAACAGTTTTATGCTCTAATTTTTGCTTGGACTGCCAAGAACCTCTCGGTTTTCATCCCAACGAGTTGTTCTAACTTTTGACCAGGCTGTCGAGAATCCCTCAGTTTTCAACCTGACGAGTTTGCCCTAACTTTTGACCAGGCCACCGAGAACCTCTTGATTTTCAACCTGACGGGCTTTTTTCTTTTTTTTTCCTTTTTTTCTTTTCTTTCGTAAGAATGACTGATAGTAAACAAGCTAAGTGGAATGAATGTTTAGGAGGATAAAAATTCAGGTCGTATTTCCAAGCTTCTAATTACAACTATTCCTTATACTTATGTGATTCGAAGCATTCAAATGAGTTTTCATCCAAGGCATCAGACAAAATGACATTTTCATTGATAAAATTAAACATGGGAATTGTGTATTACAAAACTAATATACATTCCTGATCTGAATCCTGCCAGAAGCACCCCTTTAAGGGTTTTATGCTCGGTGAACTCTCATTTTAAGTGCCTTAATTTTTGACTGAGCCCCCTTTTCGGTTTTGAGCTCAACAGGCATATATACTCTTTCTATTTTCAGGTCAACTATTTTTTTTCTCGCTGGATTCCAAGTGAAGTGAACCCAGCAGGCCTTCATTTTGCAACTTTCACACTTGGTATTTCTTTAAATGATCTTGGTTGATGGGAGCGATGAATTCATTTCTATCCATATCTACGATCTTAACTGTGCCTGTAGACAGGATCTTCGTAATGACATACGACCCTTCCCAGTTTGGTTTAAATTTTCCACTGAGATCTGTATTGGTGGGCTTCATCTGTTTTAGCACTAGATCCCCAACATGTAGAGGCTGTGGGAACTTTCTGACTTTCTTGTTGTAGGTCCTTACCATTCACTGTTGGTACATCTGCAAACTGTACAATGCTGATAGTCGTTCATCATCGAGAAATGCCAATTGCTCGTATCTGCCCCTATCCCACTCTATTTCTGGCAATTGCACCTCTAATGCGATTCTGAGGGATCAGGTTTCTGTCTCAATTGGCAGCACTGCTTCATTCCAGTAGATCAGAGAGTAGGGAGTCTGACAGATAGCTGTACTGATGCTGTGCGATATCCCCATAGTGCCAGTGGTAGCTTATCTATCCAATCCTGGTAGGAGGTTACCATTTTGCTTAAAATCTTCTTCACTGACTTATTTGCAGCATCTACTGCCCCGTTGCCTTGCGATCTATAGGGAGAAGACTTATGATGCTCAATTATGTTCTAAGCTAGAAGTTCTACTATTTCAGCCTGAAACTGTACCTCGTTATCTGAAATGATATGATCTAGATTCCGTATCATAAGAGAATCTCCATCGAAATAAACTTGGCCATTTGTTTTGTCGTGATGGTGGTGTAGGATTCAGCTTCAACCCACTTCGAGAAATAGTCCACTGCCACTATTATATATCTATGTCTATTGGAGACCGTGGCTTCTTTTATGATCTCCCACTTTTCGATTACTTGTTTGATGACCAGCATGGAATCTCCCACTATGAGAATATGGGATGCTTAGAGGTTTCACAGTGCGTCCATCCCGAACAAATAAGCCTTGTATTCAGCTCCGTTATTTATCATGTGAAACTCTAAGCGTTTGGATAAATGAATGACCTCTCCTTTTGGTGTGGCAATAACTGCCCCAAGGCTTGCCCCTCTTCTAAACCTTTTCTTTGACCTTTTCTACCCATTTTGGATGCAGTCTTCTGAGCTTCTGTTTTACTTCCTTCAAGTTTGCATTAGTCAAAATTCTGTGTTCATCTATGTCTCTGTCCACTGCCGACATATCTTCGTATGACCAAGAAAAAGCTGTTAAATATTTACCAAGCATGGCCGATATCTCTCTCCTTTCCTCAGGCGTCAGATCGGAAGAAATATATATCATTTTTTGCTCATTTGACAGTTCCAATGTTAATTTCATGCAATGACGTGTCATTAATGCTAAATAATTTGTATAAATGCTCACATAAATGCATGAAATCACAGAAATATAAGTCACAAAGATAATCGAAAGCAGAGTTCATATTATTAAAGCTTTGAAAATCGAATTATTCATATCAAAAAGAGATCCTACATCTATTACATAGTTTGTAGTATCACCCCCTACAGGCGAAGGGACTTGAGATACTGGTGCTTGAGGTAGCTGATACAGTCTCGATAGTGGCTTCTTCTTTCCTCTCAGCAATCTCTCTCATGATCATATTCTCGAGGATTCCTGACTGCACTATGTTTACATGTTCCTCAAATCTGGGCAGAGGATTAGTCTGAGTGCTAGGCTTACCTGGAGGCTCTTCTATATGACCCTCTCTAACGAGCTTCCGGATCTCATACCACAATGATGAGCATTCATCTTTCTTGTGCCCAACTACAACATGGTTGGCACAGAAATTATCTTTGTTTTCTAGTACAGCAGGAATATATGGCCTAACTGAGTCGAGCAATCTAGCCTTTCGACAACTGTAGAAGATATTCGAAAAGCTCATATTCCATGGGGTGGTGACTAGCTTCCTCCTTTGTATTTCTAGGCTACTGATGGCTTGAGCAATGGTGGAAACATCCTCACTAAGGACTGATGGAGGACTCAGCTTAGAACTATAACTCTGCCTTGATAGTTTGTAGTTTGTTAAGAAGGTCTCTGGCTTAAAGCCCAGATTCTGCGTTTGCTTGGCAAGACATCATGCTTTTCAACCCGTGTCCCCATCTCTAGAACCACCAGGTAGGAACTGAAGCTTTTGGATCTCATTTCTTTCTTGTAAACCTCGAGACTACTGTCTACCAGCTTGATAATCAACTCCAACATTAATGGCTTAACTACTAAGCCATTCATTATTTTAAGCCATAGTTGGTAGTAGTCACGGAATGCCTCACCGGGTTGTTGATGAACTGCTTCTAGTTACTGGAGGGAAGTCTCAAATTCAGTTTTATTGTTGGCGTAATTACTGACAAATGCCTTCGACAATGCTTCCCAATCTCGCCTTATAGCATCAGGCTGCTGGTTGTACTAGCTGCTTGCTTCTCCATCTAAAGTAGTAGGTAACATGTGAGCTATCTAATTCTGACTGAGCCCAGCCATAGTAAAAATGGTGAAAAACTGAGTCACATGTGATGCTGGGCATCCCTTTCCTTTGTAAGTTGGAAATCGAGGCATAGAAGACCCTGGAGGGAAACTCTCGATCCCGATGGCCTGTAGCTCTTTCGGGTTGGCATATTTCAGGTCCTTTACCGCTAGCATATCAAGAACTTTCCCCAAAACCTCTTGTTGCTCTAGTTGTTGTTTCTGAAATTTTCCCTGCATAGAAGCTTACCAAACGGCTAGGGGGGCCAGAATATCTATCTCTCCTGTGTCAAATTGTGGAGACTAGAACACATGTGGTCTCTATGCCAATTGAGGTGTAAGGACCTCATTCTGAATTGATTCATGTACCGAAGGTGGGTTAGATAGCCCCACTCCCGACTGCCTTTGGGCCTTATATATGGCAACCATTTTCGTTACCAGTACATCCGCGAACTGGTCCGAGTTGAATAAATCAGTAATCATTTTGTGAACATCAGCTTGAGTCACTGCTCTACTTTCATCATCATTCTCTCTTGGTAACTCCAAATTATTTGGATTCATATTCGGCTCTGTTATGTTGTTTGTACCCTCAATCAAATTATGTGGTTGCACGAACGAAATTGTGTCTTCCACTGACCCCTACACTAGCCCACTCGGGTCTGAATCTGAATCAGTTCTAACAAGCCAGCAACCTTCTCTCCTCTACACTGCATATGGAGTATCGAGTTAGAGTGATGCACAATAATGCGGACATGCATAGACAATAGTGAGTGGGACAACGTATACATCTACAGACTTAAGAATAATTGTGGTGCCATAGCTGACCATGGTAAAAGGACTTAGTTCATAAGACCAGACCAGGTGAATTAGGACTTGGACCTAAATTAAGGTGACTCGGAACTTGAGCCTAAGTTAGATGACTCGAAACTTGAGTCTAGATTAAGCGGCTCAGATCTTGAGCCTAGATTAGATGACTCGGAACTTGAGTTGAGATTAAGCGGCTCAGAACTTAAGCCTAAGTAGAGGACTCGTAACTTGAGTCGATATTAGATGACTCAGAACTTGAGTCGACATTAAATGGCTCGGAACTTAAGCCTAGATAGATGACTCAAAACATGAGTCAAGATTGAGCGGCTAGAAACTTAAGCCTAGATAGAGGACTCAGAACATGAGTCGATATTAGATGACTCGAAACATGAGTCAAAATTAAACTGCTTGGAACTTAAGCCTAGATAGATGACTTGGAACTGGAGTCGACACTGGATGACTCAAAACTTGAGTCGAGATTAAACAGTTCAGAACTTAAGCCTAGATAGATGACTCAGAACTTGAGTCGACATTAAGTGGCTCGGAACATAAGCCTAGATAGATAACTAGGAACCTGAGTGGAGATTAAGCGGTTAGGAACTTAGGCCTAGATAGATGACTTGAAACTTGAGTCGACATTAGATGACTTGGAACTTGAGTCGTGATTAAACGGCTTGGAACTTAAGCCAAGATAGGTGACTCAGAACTTGAGTCGACATTAAGCGGCTCAAAACTTAAGCCTAGATAGATGACTCAGAACTTGAGTCGACATTAAACGGCTCGGAAATTAAGCCTAGATAAATGATTCAAAACTTAAGACTAGATAAATGACTCAGAACTTGAGTCGAGATGAGATGACTCCAAACTTGAGTCGAGATTAAACTACTCGAAAGTTAAGCCTAAATAGATTACTCAGAACTTGAATCGACATTTGATGACTCGGAATTTGAGTCGAGATTAAGTGGCTCGAAACTTAAGCCTAGATAGATGGCTCAGAACTTGAGATGACATTAAGTGGCTCGGAACTTGAGTCGAGATTAAATGGCTCAAAACTTAAGCCTAGATGGATGATTCAGAACTTGAGTCGACATTAAGCGGCTCGAAACTTAAGCCGAGATAGATGACTCGGAACTTGAGTCGATATTAAGTGGCTTGGAACTTAAGCCTAGATAGATGACTTGAAACTTGAGTCAACAATAAGGTGACTCAAAACTTGAGTGGAGATGTAAATGGCTCGAAACTTAAGCCTGGATAGATGACTCGAAACTTGAGTCGACATTGGATGACTCGAAACTTGAGTCAAGATTAAATGACTCAGAACATAAGCCTAGATAGATGACTTAAAACTTGAGTCGAGATTAAGGTGACTCAGAACTTGAGTTGAGACATAATGATGTGGCATTGCACATTGCTTATACAGCAATGGCATGGAAGATGTTGTACCCAATTTGGGTGGACTATAGCAAGACAAGGTTATGACTCTGGACGCTTGGACCTAGTTACCCGATTTGGGTGGATTATGATGGAATGTAGTGATGACACTAGGTTTGGGTATAAAAGGACCTTGTAAAGGTATGACTATGATATGTATTGTGAGACACAGACTAAAAGAAAAAATGCACGTGGCTGCACCAAATGTGGGTTAGCGTGGCATACAATATGCATGTACTAACAGTATTGGCATGATCGGCATGAATGTCGAATGGAAACACACACAAACAAAAGCAAGTAGCAAACAAAGCGGAAGTTCCCAACCTTATTTCTCCTCGTGGTATAAAGTCTCTAACCATTCATAGATTGTCTCTTTGCCTTTAACGGGAAAGGCAAAGGTCAAAGCTAGATTCATTTTATTTTTGCATTTTGGTAGTCCTAATGGAAAATTTCTAGGCTTCTATATGCAGGAAGTCAAAAGTCCGGATAGAAAAGGAGGGTCCTATAGCAAGATGTACCATCTAGCTCTCCCTAAATAAGTTCGAACGAGACAGATTAAAGTACGAGGCTACCAGTGGCAACTGAATAGGTGTCCTTGTGAGCAACTAGTATGCACATAGCGACACTTTCTTGAGAAACCGTGGCAACTATGGTAGTCCCAATTGGGGAATGAAATCCACTGAAAATGCATAGGACATAAAATAAAAATCCATTTGAAATGGATTAATCGAATAAAAATATTTTGTTTTCGAAAATATTGTCGATTTTCTTTTGGGAGTCTTTTAAGAAAAAGTCTTTCAAAACAATTTTTAAGTTTTGAAAACTTTTTCGACAAAAGTTTGAAAAGAATTTTCATCCCCAGTGGAGTTGCCACTGTGAGCGCAGCGACTTTTTGGCAGAAATAAATTCGTTTTGTGAAAATTGGGTTTTTGAAAAGATAAGTCTCGTTTGACTTATAAGAAATGATTTTTAGAAAATATTTTCTAAGCGAGTGGAACATTTCTTTCCTAGTACCTTTTGCCTTAGAAGCGACCTCAAGACTTTCGGAGGAAGAAAGTTCCAAATAAAATGCGCGTATGAACGCGTTCCTAGGAGTTTTTGTAAAAGGAGAACGAGTTTGCAAAACACAAAAAAGTGGATACTGAAAATGGTTTTAGAAAACCAAACAAATTCCTTAAGGAATTAAGGTTCACCCATTTTGAAAAATTTTCGCCTTAAAAGCGAGATAAACCTTCCATAGATGAGTTCCTTAATAGATATGCATGTGAATGCGGGCTTTAGGATTTTTATTTTGAAATCCAAAATTTGAAATGTGAAAAATGTTTTAAATGAAATTCCACTCGAATCTCTAAAAACGGTGTTTAGAGTCGCCACCTGACTCTAAGCTCTACCGAGAATTAAATCACAGTATAGCTCAAAACTGAATGTAGATTCCAAAACTGTGATCCAGAGATCAGGTTCGGATAAGACGTTTACTCATCCTTTTTCTAAAAGACTTTTAAGAGAAAATCGATATTATTTGGAAAGTAAAATATTTTTATTCGTAAAAACCTAATATTGATTTTAGTTTTGATTTTATCGCGAGCGCGCATGCATAAGCAGTAAATAAAGTGCGAAAAAATAAACACACATTACAACCCTTCAAGTAAGCTACTCTAGGGGTACATTTGTAAAAATCGGGGATCGGGGTATATTTGTAAATTCTAACCTATACAAATTTATATGAAATGGTAATTAAATGATTTAAAATAATAAAAAACACATCATATGTCCTAATTAATTCCTGCCAAATAGAAAATGTTATTCACAAGACAAACATGGCAATTCTAAAATTCGGTCAATTTTAGAACCGCACTTTCACATAGGATGAAACATGGTAAAGCAGATTTTTATTAAGAAAATTTTACTTAGCTCGATTTTCATATATTATTTACAACGGTGAGATGGTTATCCAGAGATCAAATGTGATCTCGTTCTTGGGGGGGATACCCTAAATCATACATTCTAAGGTGAGGAGTGTAAAAAGATACAACAACAACGATTAACTACAAATATTTTATATATATTAATATAATATTATAAAATAAAATAATTTAATATAATATAATATATTAATAAAATAATGTAAAATAATATAATATAATTAATAATAATAATAATAATAATAATAATAAGAATAATAATTTCAACAACAACACCCACAACCTTGCTGTTCTTGTTATTATTATTATTATTATTAATAATTAAAATAATAATAATAATTATATAATAATAATAAAAATAATAATAATTAACTAAAATAATAATAATAATATAATAATAAAATATATTAATAATAAAAATAGTAATAATAATAATAATAATAATAATAATAATAATAATGGTAATATTAATACTAATGATAACACTAATTATACTACTACTACTAATAATAACAATAATAAGAAAAATGATTATAAATGATAATAAAAATAAAAATTCAGATCAAACAACGAAGAAAAGAAGAAATAACAAGTAGTCCCAGCACAACAAATTAAAGAGGATTTAAAATAGGTCTTAGAATAAGACCTTTGTTGTAGTGTTTTTCCGGTTTGAAAAGCTTCTTAAATTGATCCGTTATTTGATTCCAATCCGAGTTTGTTCAAAATATTGGACAATCAAATGAATTTCAAACTCTAATTTCTACGAATTTCAAACACTAATTTTGCTCTCTCTTTTTTTGTTTCAATCTTTTTTTCCACTTTCAATTTTTTTTTCTTTTTTAATTCTCTCCCTTTTGCTGCGTCAAAATGCTCATCTCCCTTTTTTTTATTTCTAAAAAAAATCCATCCCCAAATCTGTCCAAAAAATACTTTTTATGGCTCTTTGTTTTGTTTTCCTAATTAGTAAGTAATTAGGAAGAAATAGAGGAGAAGAAAAAGGAAAGAAAGTTTGTAATGCCCCGAGATTCCTTAGCTTTGTTTTTCCGTACAATCTTTGCTTGATCATTTAATTTGATTACTTGTAAGTTAAAGAGGTTCTATGTTTCATTGACTTTTATTCAATTTTAATTCAAGAAATTCCTACTTAGCCTAATGGTTAAGTTGGGTCTACCTATTCTCTTGGTCTTGGGTTCAAGTCCCCTAATTTACATGTTATTATTCTCATTTTTTTCCTTTTCTTTTTGTTTTGAATTTTCCCTCTCCCAACACCTTTAATTTTCGAAAATAGTAGTTCTTATCTTATTATGTATTTTCTTTTCTTATTTATTCCTATTTTAACACAAACTAGGATTTATCTCTATCTCTAATTCCTATTAATTCTTTACTCCTAATTCTTCTTTTATTCTACTATCCTATTACAAATAAATAATAAACCCTAGCCTATTGGATCTCTTTGGTCGATTTTTTCCCCTCTCTTCTTCCTATTGGATTTTTCGAAAATCCAACCATTGGAATTCCTCTCAATC
>CAOJCR011943467.1:0-12188 GCA_948330485.1 Euphorbia neoarborescens | reverse complement strand
ATGGCCTTGTAAAATTCAAATATAACCAATCTCCGAAATGGTTCTACATTTGCTAACAATGTATCTATTACGAAAACCTTGTTGCTCCTATAAGTTGGCCTTGAAATTAAATTACATACACTCAAACCTGCATCTTCAATCATATCAATGACATGCTTCATTTGACAAAGGAAAAAACTTGCTGAATTCTGTGCCACCTTAACAGCCAAAAAATATTTTGTGAGTCCCAAATCTTTTATGGTGAAAAAAAAAATGAAGATACTGCTTAAGACCTATAACAAATTGAACATTTAAACTCATAAGAAGTATTTCATCTACATAGATAAGTAGGGCTAAATAATCAATTTCAGTTTGTTTTAAAAATAAATACTAGTCACTCTTTGATCGTTGCAAACCAAAATCAATTAACTTAGCCAAGAGTTCCTTATGCCATTGCCTTCCCGCTTGCTTTAAACCATATAATGATTTAACTATTTGTAGACTTATCCTTCCTCTTGTGCTCTATATCCTTCATATGGCTTTAAGTAAAGATCTTCTTCGATAAAACCAAGTAATTACACATTATTCACATCTTTATAATGCACTTCCCAACCCTTCGAAGCACCAACATAAAAACATTCGTATAGTAGCCGTTTTTACCACAGGACTAAAAGAATCATAGTAAATAATACTAAACAACTGATTGTAGCCTTTGACGACAAGCCTAACATTATACCTATCAACTTCTCCATTAGAAAGAAATTTAATTCAATAAACCACTTGTTAGCTAAAGCACTTTTTCCAGGTGGCAATGTGCAAAGCTCCCAATTTTGATTCTCCTCAAGAGCTTAAAGCTCTTTCTGCATAGCTGCGACCCAGGGGGGATTTTTCACTACCTCTGCATAAGTGGTAGGTTCCTTAACCTGTGTTATTTTGGATAAAAATACAAAATATGAATCAGAAGTAGTAGCATAATCTTGCATCCATATAGGAGATTGCTTAACCCTGCTAGACCTCCGCAAAACACTAGCTGGAGAAGCTGAAAATGCAATGGTGTCTAGAAAACCAATTTCAAAACCATCTTCATGTAGGACTGTAAAATCAGGATAGTGTTTAGTTGAAATTGCAAAAGGAAACACTACCTAGTCCCAGAGCTTCACATCCATGGATACCACAACCTTTTATGACACCAAATTATATAATTCAAACCCTTTTTTATCTCAAAGAAAATCCAAGAAAAATACTTTTATTCGCTCGGGGAGCTAGTATATCAAGGACTGATGGAACTTTATAAAAACACAAGGAACCAAAATATGGTATTTGTCATAATCAGGGATAAAACTATGAAATCTCTCAAATGGTGGCTGCCGGTTTTACAATTTCATAGGTAAAACATTGATGATATTAGTTGCATAGAGAACGACCACACCCCAAAATTTCAAAGGCAAATTTGTTGCTATCATGATTGCACTTGTGACCTCTAACAAATGCTTATGCTTATGTTCGAAAACACCATTTTGTTATGGTGTATAATGACAGGATTTTTGGTGAATCATACCCCTTGACTTAAACAATTTCATGCAATAAGCATTAACAAATTCACCCCCATTATCACTTCTAATGATCTTTACTACTGTATCATACTGTGTACCTGCCAAATTCAAGAAATTCTCTAATTCATGAGAAAATTTATTCTTTTGTTTTAACAAATAAAACCATGTCACTCTAGTGTAGTCATCAACCATAGTTAAAAAAAAAATAAAAGGCTCCCATCATAGTCAATTGCTTGTAGGGTCCCCAAACATCAATATGTATAAGATGAAATCTTTTAGTAACAGAAATACCACTTTTATTAAAAGAAAATCTATATTTTTTTGCCTATGGGAAAACCCTATAATTTGTAGAACCTCATTCAAGCCTAAGCCCTGAAATATGGCTAAGATAATTAAATGAATCATGTTCTAGTTTTAAATGCCAAACAACACACATTTATTTGTTTACAAACTTAGTTCTAAGTGTTGAGTTATAGTATTGGATAAAATCTAAAACAATCTTAGAGAATGAAGATGCATCCAACAAATATAATCCATCTATCATCCACGCCACTAGCTTGATTTCTTACTAATCTGGTCTTGTAGACAACAATAATTAGCATACAAGTTGTCTCAATGCCATTATCTTTAGATAGTTATCCAATTGATAATAAGTTATACTTGAAACCAGGAACATACAAGACATTCAACAAAACCACATCATTCCCAAGCATTATTTTTCCAGTTTGAGAAACTAAATTGACACTTCCATCAGGTAAAAACATAGAATGTGTCTTATCTCTATTCAACAAATTATCAAACAATTCATTATGATGACACATATGAGAAATGGCACCACTGCCCACAATCCACATATATTGAAAACTAGAATTCTTACCGGTAAAACCAACAAAAGTACTAAAATCAGTTCTCTATTAATGCATAGGAATTTCAATTGGCTCGCTGCTTTTAATCATGTAATTGTACATCTTTCAAACCATCTGGCCAATAGTGTGTTAATCTACAGACTCAATTTTGGCCTGCACATACTCACGATTCACCATAGAACTATGGTTAGCATGAGTAGTAGAAGCATTATTATAACCATTAGCTATTCCTTTTATCTTTTCCCACCAAGGTGGATAGCCTATCAGCTTGAAACATGTCTCCTTTGTATTCTTAGTCTGCTTAAAACAATCACACTTCAAAGAACTTTTGTTTATTTTAACGAAATTTCCTTTTGATTATTCATCATACATTCTCTGTTGAAATCCAGATCTAGGAGCATTAGTAGCAACATGATTTGCCATTACCATTTTTTTAGCACTTAAAACCTCATTTTTCTTTTCAACTTGACACATTATTGAATAAACTATATCAAGAATTGGTAATGGATTGGTAGGTGTCGGTGATAGCTGTAAGAACCGCTCTGAGCACTCAACTCTAGGATAGTGTACCCTATCGTTGTCAAGTAATAAAATCTGGTCTAAAAGTCCAGGTATCGATTCCACAGGGAAATACCCTACAATCACCAAACTACTGAGGTTTCTAACGTGTTTGAGAGGAATAATAAAGTGATAAATACTGAAAATTAAACCTAAATTATTCTAAACTACTTTATACAGGCGATCTTTTTCCTATCTTAATTTGTATCGACTTCAATTAATCTCTTAAGGCTATTTACCCGACTGCTGAATATCAAGCAAGGATGGCACTTAAGCAGAAATTCAATTAATCTCAATGGAATCAATTATGAAGCCTAGCTCAAACAAATTCAATGTGCAAGAGTAGCGTATCCACAGATCTTGGTTAGACTCTAGTTTGTTAAGACCTTTTTAGGAGGTGAACTAGTTCTAGAGGTTGAGAAATTACTGACTCGTAAGTTTCACGGAGTTGTCGATTCTAATGATTTCCTAGGGTTTATTCTAGGTAAAGCCACATATATGTACCTGACTAATAAATACGGATCTCGCGAGACTACAAACATACATAAAACATGTAAGAACACGACTTCCATAATCGAAAAAGCAATTAAGTTGACTCTTCTGAAAGTGATGGGACGGCTTAATAAACTAAAATCACACAAGATTGGTGAAGAATCAAAATAATTAACAATCAAACAAAATAAGAAAACTTATTCCATTCAACCGAAAATCAGATTCAATGGTAGGCTTGCGTGAAGATTAACGCTATAGAAAACTTAATCCGAAGAGAGCAATTGCAAACGGGAAAGTCAATGACAGTAAACAAAATCCTTAATCGAAAAATAAGTCAGTGTACAAAATCTCTCGAGAAGTTATGCGCTCTTTGAGAGTTCAGAGTTGTAAAAAGATCACCTAAAGTAAGTGTTGAACAACAAGTGCGCTGGTCGACAAGTAATACAGTGTCTGAGTAAAGTATCGTCTCCACAGAGATTGGTGGGGCAGTTTCAAAAACTTTGATTTTACACTAAAAGGTTTGAGGATTTTAAAAAAAATGGTGATTGTAAGTTTCTACAGGTAAAGTAAACAGTAAAGTGCAACATAATAATTTTCTAACAATTTTAAGGAGTATAAAACAAAGTAAACAAGTTGACAGACTCTGAGCATATGGTGTTTTTGCTATCAGGATAAATGGACACAGGGTGAAATAGAATTCAGCTAGGTTTCCATAAAAAAGCTACCATTTTCTGCAAAACACTGAGTACTCACACGAGAAAGAGCGGATCTGGCTCTATAAAAACTAATGGACCTGTGTATATCTCTATATCACAAACCCTATTATACTTGAGCTAAAGACCATATCCCTATGTATCAAAAACTTAAGCATAATCATAAGCCCTATTAGATCTTAGACCCTCACTCTTGTGTTCGGCCTCGCTCGACATTTTCAATATAAATATCTCTATTCTATGTCAAACATGCATCAAAATGTGAAACTACATAAACATGCTTTTCTCAAAGTCATATTCAAGCTATAAAAAGAGTTTGATCAAGACTCTTATACATTCAAAACCACATTTTAATAGTGACCCATGGACTACACAGCCTGTTTGCAGAAAATCAGTAGTTAAAAATCAGTTACCATAGTATAACATCTACCCTGTGTAGAAGGCTTACTCACTCATCGTCAATCTCACCGGCGGTGTAGCTTGGTCTGAGTCTAGTAGCACCTCCATGGATGACAGAATCAGTAAGAAAACGGCAGAAATGGGGGAAGGAAAAGTGCAGAAAATAGTAAGTTATAGGGAAGGAAAGGAAGTAAGAATAAAACCGTAAAAATCTATATTTTTAAAGAGGATAAAGGTATTGTAATACTCCATAAAAGATTCATCCCAAAAAAGAAAGAAAAATGCAGCAACATTCCAAAAGAAAGAAAAGGTGCAGCAACCTCTATAAACTAAGAAAAGAGGAAGAAGATAAAAGAGATGTTATGAAAATAGCAAACTAATCACTCCATTCAAAGTTCATAAAAGAGTAAGGTAATAAAATTACAACTGAAATTCCAAAGGGAGATACAGCAAAAAACATTACTGCCCAAAAAATGCAGAAATTTCAAGAAGAAGATAAAAACTAAAACTAGCTAAAACTAAGAAAAAATTGGAAAACTTTGTTTCTAAAAAGAATGATGGATTCCAAAAGATGCCTTTTGCTCCCCTTAAATCAACACTATAAGGTGTCAAAAATTCTAAGGGGGACAAGCCCTAACAAACATTTTTGTTTGTTTGTGCATAATGACCAAAATAGCCTACAAATAGCTAATGTTCCAAAACCTCTCCTATTACAATGTCGTAATTCCATCAAGACAACATAATTCCTTGTTTTCTTCAGCCCTCCATCCATTTCAGCTCCTTTCCTCAGCTCGCCTCATTATAATCCCTTCTTTTTGAAAGTTGCAGCCATTCTGCACAGGGTACCTGCAAAGCGCACAGGGTGATATGAAACTAAATTTGACACTTTTTCTTCTCTTTTATGCATTCATTTTCATGTATATTTTTCTCCTATCAAATTACCTCCAACTCAAACTTTGCTTGTCCTCAAGCAAAGGTCTAATGTTCGAAATCACTGTTTGACTAGGGAAACATCCATTTCTAAGTTCAATCTCTATATATGAACACGGACAGCTCAACACCCATTTTCTCAATACAACAAAAATAGTATTTCCCATTAAACATAAATATCACTAGCAATTTTCATGAATCATTCTCTCGAATAAACAAAGATTTAGTTGAACTATGCATGTCAAGAAGCAAGATAGAACTTCTTTTATCGATCGTCTCTATGAGCGAACGACCTAAATTTTGAAAAATAAATAACTTGTTTTGAACTTTCGTCGTGAGCTTATTGAAGGTCTCGAAGGCTCAAAAATAAATAAGAAAATAAAAACAAAGCACTTCAATCGTGAGCAGCTTGGCACTCTCGTAAGTGCAAAAGGGAAAATCTAACTTTGAGAATGAGTATAAAAGTGAGTAACATTTTAAAGATAAAATAAAATTTGGTAAGAAATTAAATTTTTGAAAGGAGAAATAAATTTTTGAAAAGAAATGGAATAAATTTTGAAAGAAATTAAATTTTAAAAAGAGAAATTAACTATTGAAAAAAAGAAGAAATTCAAACTCGAATTTCTAGAAAACAGTTTTGGAGTTGCCACCCGGTTCTAAGCTCTACCGAAAATTAATTCACGGTATTACTCGGACCCGAGGCTCGAATTCAAAATCGTGATCCAGGGATCGGGTTCAGACAAGGCTTTTACTTATCCCTTTTCGAATGACTTTTGAACATCGACAACATCCTACAAATGAAATATTTTTATTTGCAAAAAGGACCTAAGATCGATTTTAAGTTGTAATTTAAAGTGAGCGCGCATACAAAAATGAGAAAATAAAGTGCGAGAAAATAAATAATTAAGTACAACCCAATCGAAATACATCACCTAACTAAGGGGAGTCACATCCAAAATAAAAGGGGGAATGGGGAATACATCATGCAAAATGATATAATAAACATGCATAAACAAGACATTAACCTAAACACTTAGCACTCATCATGCTTGAAGTGGACATACAAATAGAACGGGGAAGAAAGATAGGTCAGGATCATTTATTCTAGGGGGATGTTTGATCCAAAGTGATTTATTTAATCAAACATTTTGGGCCGAGGGATGGTCTCGCAATGGCCCGAAAACAAATTTGGCCCAATTATGAAAGGGTTTAGTGATAATTATTAGGAAAACATTTTGCTTAATTTTAGTTTTGATGAACATGTAATTTCAATTAGTTGGAAATCCGAGAGTTAGATCCCTTCGTTGAGTGGTTTTAGTGCCCTAAACCCAGCTTCTCCACACAGTTTTCTAGATGTAAGCGTTTAAAAGCGAGAAATTAAATCTAGGTCAAGATGCAAATAAAAGTCGTGCTAATTACCGGCACACATCAGTCTACGTCCCAGACAATTAGATACAAAAAGAAAAGAATAAAAGGACGAGACTAATAAAATGCATGATTCAGTTTGAAAAAGTCTTTTGTTTGAAAAGAAACCGAAAACCACATCACCTTCACCTTTTGGCCAAATTACAACATATTTACACTCAAAATTGAACTAAATAAATATACCATCGGATTCTACGTTGAAAGATCTTTCCAACGGCATATTATACGCGTAATTCAGACGAGAAATGAGTGAAATATTGCATTTTAAAAATTAACAGCGCTCAGTTGCGAATTTAACAGCGGACAGAAGTTTCGTAGCTAAACCGAAGAAGGAGGGCTGCTGACCAAGGAAATTAGCTACAAAAAAATTTCTTCGCTAACCCGCACCAGACCCTTTATGCCATTATTACAAGTTTTTTCAATCTATATCCATTTTTGGCCCAATTTTTCGTCCGAAAATCATTCCGTGTATGCCAAAAAATCTCGGGGTGCAAGAGAACTTATTTCTAACAAATTTATCATGAAAAATGTCATAAAAATTCAACCTTTTTACGTGTTTAAAGTTAAAAAAACAACATTATCCATTTTTGCTCGTTTAATCTCGTTTTATGTCCGATTTCATCCGTTTAAGTCCCAAATCTTTCCAAATCAGCAAGGGTATATAAATATAGTCCCGGAACGTTTAAAAGAAACCATTTTTTTTATAGAAGTATCACCCATTTTATTTGGTGTTTCCGTATTAACAACTAAAAGAGTCGATTTTTGGTATTTTTGATAAAACTCGCATTTTAAACGTAAAAGTCTAAACTCTTAACACAAGACCAGTAAAGACAACATAAGGGAAGTGTTAGAGGTCAGATATCGTTACCCTTGACGTGCGCTTTCACATGTTTATTGTGTAGAGACCCAGAAGTGGACCAATCACTAACAACCCAAATCAAATGCGTATAACACCGAAAGAACCAATTCTTGCTCATGAAAACCCCACAAAATAG
Organism: Euphorbia neoarborescens; assembly: GCA_948330485.1. Classification (NCBI taxonomy): domain Eukaryota; kingdom Viridiplantae; phylum Streptophyta; class Magnoliopsida; order Malpighiales; family Euphorbiaceae; genus Euphorbia; species Euphorbia neoarborescens. Next base: position 4,278 of record CAOJCR011943467.1, on the reverse strand, counting down.
TAAGCTTTGTGAACTAAAGTTACTGTCTTCAGAGTTTAAAGGGGAGCTTGGAGGGTTTTTAGAGTTTTGGAAGAACAATTGATGAAGTAGAAGAAGTAATGGAGGAAAGTGGTAATAATGGAGTTTATGGTGTGTAAGGGTGTTGGAATGGGGAAGATGAGAAGTGATGAAGGGGCTGGAAGTTGCTGGGATTTTTGGAAGTAGAGAAGGAAAACAAGTTAGGAGAGTTAGAAAGTGAAGAATAGAGATGAGTGGTTTTTTTTTTGGAGAAAATCCAAAATTCTAACTCGAAAAATGTTGTGTTTTTTGTGTTTTTTATTTTTCAGCACTAAAACCCTAACTCTCACCCCTTGATCCACGTGAATCTCCCTTTGATCAACCCTTAATTCCCTCATTTTTTATCCCACCCAAATGGTCTTGATTTAGAATGACACAAAAGCTGCTTTCCCTCTTTGAATCTTCTTTTTCATGCAAAATCCTACCTCACCCTTTCTACCTTATTTTTATTTGAATATTGACTATTATTTCCCCCAAAAGTGTGGCTGGTCATGGGGTTTTGGGTTGGGTAAAAGTTGGGTTTTGGTTGATTTTTGAGTTAGTGAAAAGTGTGGGTTCAACCGGTTCAATTTTTGGTTCGACCGGCTCCAAAACCAAACTTGTTTGTTTGATTCCGATTTTGTAAAACTACTTGATATGAACTTGATTTGGGTCTTGATTGCGATAATATTGACATTCTTAGGCCCCATACACGTGTATACAAAGGCTTAAAAGGGTACCGATGAAAATCGGTTTCATCACTACTCTAGGGAAAAATCTCGGTGCTCACAGTTGCCCCTGGTGTGACTGAATTCATTGAATGAATTCAGGAACATGATTGTGAGCGTGGGGAATACTTACCTGAGAAGTTGAGATAGATGCTTGATCCACTAGGAAGCGTATTCGAAGCGTCAGAACTGCTTTGGCACGGGGTTGCCCTGTTTTCGGAGTAGCCTTGACTTGGACTGTCTTAAGTCTAGAGGTATGCAGTCATCCTAGATCATTCAAATCCAGTGGCCTTGCGATCGTGAAGACACCTTGAAGATGTGATGACTTGTTTGGAAGAAAAGGTTTTGCTCCTTTGCTCGTCTCTTCAGAAAAAGTATGCAATATAATGCGGGGTGCATGAAGATGATATGAGAAAGTGATGTTTTTATCATTTGATCGATAATTTTGAAACAAAGATTTTTATCCCTTTGATCAATTGATAAAAATGGAACTGAATGTTTCAGTGATTCCCCGACACATGCTTTGGAATAATACTCTAACGTGTGTACAAAAGTGTTGTCACGATGCCTGTCTCTCAAGTCTGAATTGTGACCTGACTTGTTTGGTACATCTCGACTTCTGTTGGAACTTCGTGTGATGGACTCAGGGCCAGACTGATTCCTTGAAACGTTAGAGCTGACTGATGGATCGTCTGGATGAACTTTACTTGATTGTTGAGCTAGACTATTTATTTGGCTTCTTCTAATCGATGTGATGTTAGTTGACTTCTGCCCCAGCTGCCCCTACGGGTTTTCAATTGAGGTATTTTATTATTATTTTTTTATTTTTTTTAATCTTTTTTTTCTCTCTTTTTTTTGAACCACCCCGAAGGGTTTTCGGCTTAGTGGTATTTTATTGTTTACTGAGGAGAAAAGAGTGAATGTTGATGCTAAGAGATGGGTGATGGCATATACTACGAGTTCACAACCGAATTGAAAGACTTCTAATGCAAGCTTAAGTGTGCAGTTGTTTCGAAATGCTTCGTATGGATTCATTGTGACAATCAAATAATATTTTGAGCATTAAAACACTTTATTGATGAAATCAATCTGAACTCTTACAAGATACAAAAATTTACATGCCATGCCGACTTATCACCTGACATGAAGCGTCCTTTTTGGTTTTCCACTTTACTCTCTTGTCATACTTTTGTCTAAGCTGCCCTTGCAGGTTTTCAACTTCGTCGATTTTGTCAATTTTCTTCTTTTTTTTTTTATTTTCAGACTACATAATGCTTGAAGCAGTCCTGGTTGAGAGGGGATGTGAACTCATTTCCATGTAGGTCTGTTAGTTTCACTGTACCCTTGGAGAGTACTTATTTGACCATGAATGGGCCTTCCCAGTTGGGTTTGAACTTCCCTCGTGCATCTGTGTGGACTTGTCGAACCTGTTTTAGAACTAGGTCACAGGGCTTGAGCGGCTGTCTAAGGTGCTTGACCCTTCTTCCCTAAGTTCTGGCCATTCTCTGTTGGTACATTTGAAGATGATCCTATGCCTTATGTCAGTTTTCATCTATCTGGTTTAACTGTTCGTATCTAGACCGAACCCATTATGTTTCTAGCAGCTCTGCTTCTAGTGCCACTCTCAGCGACTTGATCTGTACTTCAATCGGGAGAACGACTTCCATCCCATAAATTAGACTGTATGGAGTTGCCCCAGTTGGCGTTCCGACTCCGGTTCGATACCCCTATAGGGCTAATGTTAGTTTGTCTACCTAATCTCGGTAAGTGGTCACTGACTTGCTGAGGATGTTCTTAAGGGTCGTATTGGCAGCTTCTACAGCCCCATTTGCTTATGGCCTATAAGGCAAAGACTTGTGATGCTCGATCCCGTGTTTGACTAGGAATTTTGTAGTTACCCCTTGGAATTGTACCCCATTATCAGTCACCAAATGATGAGGTATCCCATATCTGGTAAAGATATCTCTCTCTATGAACTTAGCCATAGTCTTAGCCGTGATATTTGGATAAGATTTGGCCTCCACTCACTTCAAGAAATAGTCAACTGAAACGATTATGTATCGATGCCTGTTCGAGGCAAGTGGGCAGATTTCCCTGATGATGTCTATTCCCCAGGCCGAGAAGGGCCAGGGCGTAGTAAGGCTTTGGAGTTCCATTGGCGAGAGATATTGTAGGCTTCCATAAATCTGGCACTCGTGACATCCCAGCACTTTCTGAATACAATCTTGTTGCATGGTTATCCAAAAATACCCTTGCCTCATGATCTACCTGGCTAGGGACACTCTGTTCATATGTGACCCACAGTGTCCCGAGTGTAGCTGTTGCATGACTGATTCAGCCTCTGTTTCTGTCAGGCACCTGAGTAGGACATCTTCTGATATGCATTTGAATGATTCCCCTTTAAATAGTCTAAACTGTGCTGCTAGCTTCCGAAGCGTGGTCATTTCTGCATTGGTGGCCCCCTCGGGATATTCCCCTTTTTCTATGAGCTGCTGGATGTCAAAGTACCAAGGCTTATTGTCGACTGTAGACACCATTACTGATATTCCTTCAAAGTAAGGGTTTCCAGATGTCTCAAGGGTCAAAAGCTTTATCGAGTTGGCGACTGGACCTTTCCACATAGAGGACAATGTTGCGAGAGCATCTGCCATCTGATTCTTATCTCGCGGCATGTTCTTGAATTCATATTTCTCAAATCTGAGGATCTTTTCTGATGCAATTTCAGTGTATGGGCGGAGCGACTCTTCTCTTATATCCCATTTGCCACAAATCTGTTTAATAACTAACATCAAATCCCCGATAATGATGACATCTTTGGCCTTCAAAGTGATTAGTACATCTAGTTCGAGCAAGCACGCTTCATATTCTGCCCGTTGTTAGTTACTGGAAACTCTAAGAATTTAGAGAGGGGAATCACTTCTTTCTCAGGAGCGATAATAACAACTCTCAGACCAGCTCCGTGCTTGTTAACAGCTCCCTCAAAATGCATAACCCACTGGCTGGGCTCAACTATAACCACTGCAAACTGTTCGTCAGGAAAATCTAAATTCTCCACATAGTCGGACTCGATGGGTTGGTAAGCTAGGAATTCTGTCACTGCCCTTCCTTTGATGACCTTCTTAGTAACGTAGACTACGTCAAATTCAGATAAGAGTAACAGCCACCTTGAGAGCTTTCCCGCCAATGCTGGGGCATCCACAAGATACTTCATTGGGTCTATCTTATCTACAACAATGATCTAGTATGACTGGAAGTAGTGTCAAAGCTCCTTCGTCAACTAGACCATGGCCGCACAAGTCTTCTCAATTAGATTGTATTGACATTCATAGTCCAGTAGCTTCTTACTGAGATAATAGATCAGGAATTCATACCTGTTGTCATCTTCCTGCACCAACATCGCCCCTTCTGATTTTTCTTCAATGGCTAGGTAAAGGGTTAATGGTTTTCCAGGTTTGGGAGGTCGAAGAATAGGTGGGTTTGAAAGGTAGACCTTGATTTTGTCAAAGGCTATTTG
>CAOJCR011938773.1:0-10779 GCA_948330485.1 Euphorbia neoarborescens | reverse complement strand
ATTAAGTCACAGAGGCATAAAAAGGTGGTATTCGAGGTGTAAGATGCCGAGTAAAACAAAGATAAAAGAGAAAAAAACGGAAATCGACATAGAAACAGGGTTAATAATATGAAAACAAAATTTTATCTAAGTTCAGAGGTACAGCACGCATGCGGGCTGGATAGCACGTGTGCTGAGCCTAAAAACAGATGGATAAAAACAAATAGAGGGTCAGCAGGTCGATGTGCCAGGGGTGGCACGCGTGCTGGCCTGGACTTATTTCGAAAAAGCGACAGATATAAAGAGCACGTCGACGTCCTAGGCTCGACACGCATACTGAGGTGATGAGAATGTGTATTGAGGCTCTAGCACAGTGTGCCAAGGCAAAATTGTTTCAAAAAGGAAGAAACAGAGGCTCAGCACACTGGTGTGCCAGGGGTGGCACGCATGCTGAGCTGCTGTCAACAGTTTTTTCTCATTTTTAAGCCGATTTAACCCCGGTTAAAATCATAGAAACATCCTGGGATGTCGAAAACAAGTTTTTTAACAGATTAAATACAAGTTAACCCTTAAAATCCAAACTTTAACCAGTTTTAAAACCAAACACTAAATATCCGCTTTGAACCATTTAAACCCTTTTTTAAGTTGTTTTCGATTTGTCTAAGCCCCGATACTCTTCATTTCTGCTAAGAACATAAAAAAGTTCGAAGGCAGTCCAAAGATCCAATTTAACGGTATAAATGACAAGTTAAGCCATTTTACAAGTTATTAACTAAATATCCATTTTAGCAACTTTAAACCGAGTTAGCTCGGTTTCAACACCCGAACACCATTTTTCACACACAAATAGAAAGTAAAAGAATAAGAAGAGAACGGTTTGAGATCAGTTACCCTTGTAGCGTGCTTTCACCATGTGTGGACGTGTAGATATCCGAATGTACACCGACGATCCCCAGGACCCAAACACCGAACCAAGTGCCAACTTTACCAAAAGTACCGATTTTTGACTTGAGGAAAACTCTTGAAACAAAGAGATTTATGAGTTAAAGCTTCTATTCATAGAGTTTTTAGGGTGTTTAGGATGTTTTTTGAGGTTAGTGGTGAAAAGAAGACCCAAAAGAAGAAGATGGAGAGGAGAGGGTTGTTAATGGTGGTTAGTATGTATGGAGGAGATTGTAAGGAGGAAGATGAGTGGTAGAGAGGGTGATGAGCTTGCTAAACCTTGTGGAAAAGAGGAGAGGAGGGAGTTCTAAGGTGGTTAGAAGAGAGAAAAAAAAGTAGAGAGAGTTGAGAGAAGCAGTTGATAAAAATTGTTACTTGAATTTTTTTCAAAATGAGTCTTGTGTGTTTTTTTTTTAAATTGAGCAGCCACAAAACGCCTCTCTCCCTACCCTCAATGACATGGATCAGCCTTTGATTCCACTCCTCAACCTCATTCTTCAATCCTAGCCTTCTATCTTGTCCCCAGTTGATATGGTAAGTGACATTACTTACTTTCCCTTTGTCTACCAAAGGCATCTTTGCCAAATCAAGCCAAAGCTAGTCAAATTTGAATTTTTGGGTTGGGTTTCTTTAATTTCCACTAATACAAAGGGTTTTGTTTGGGTAGCAATTGGGTTTGGTTCGGTCTTCTAAGCATGGGACGAAACATGGGTTCAACCGGTTTGGTTTTGGGTTTGACCGGCACCAAAACCAAACTTGTTTATTTGATTCTGGTTTATTAAAACCACTCAATACATACTTGATTCAGGTCTTGATCGTGATAATATCGACGTTATCGGGCTCATACACGTTATACAAATGCTAAAAGGGGTACTGATGAAATTCTATTTCATCACTGCTCTAGGGAAAACTCCCGTGCTCACAACTATTGTTCAGCCAATTCTAGTAAGTGGTGAACGTAAATTGAAAATTTTAGCATCTAATAGAAAACCCTTGCCCTCTATTTTCTAGACACCAATCTTGGAACTTAAAGAGCTACCTCTACATTTGAAGTATCCATTTCTAGGTGAGAATGAAACTCTTCCTGTGATCACATCGAATAAACTTACAACTGAAGAGGAATAACAGTTACTGATAGCTTTGAGGGGCTACAAAACAGCCATAGGATGGACCATTTTAGATATCAAAGGCTTGAGTCCATCCACTTGTATGCACAAGATTCATCTAGAAGAAGATGCCTTGCCTAAAATACAACACAAAAGATGCTTGAATCCCACAATAATGGAGGTAGTGAGGAACAAAATCCAAAAGATGCTAGATGTTGACATCATCTTTCTGATATCTAATAACTAGTGGGTGAGCCCCATGCAAGTTGTATCCAAAAAGACTGGAGTAACCGTGGTGTAGAATGAGAGAGGAGAGTTGGTGCCCACCCGAGTTTAAAATAGTTAGAGGGTTGGTATTGATTACCGTAGCTTAACTCATCCACTCAAAAGGACCATTTCCCCTTGCCCTTCATTGACCAAATGCTAGAGCAAATGGTTGGGAAGTTTTTTTACTGCTGTCTTAATGGTTATTCAAGGTTCTACTAGATTCCCATTGCTTTTGGAGATCAAGAGAAGACTATGTTCACCTGCCCATTTTGCACCTTTGCTTTATGAACAATTCCGTTTGGTTTGTGCAATGCACCAGCAACGTTTCAGTGATGTATGATAAGCATTTTCAGTGATTATGTTGAGAAAATTATTGAAGTTTTCATAGATAATTTCACTATCTATGGTAATTATTTTCATGAATGTTTATCTAATCTTGAGCTGATTTTGAAAATATGTCTTGAATCTAGCCTTGCTTCAAACTATTAAAAGTGTCATTTTAGGGTAGATAAGGGACTGATTCTAGGTCATATTGTTTTGTTTAGGGGTATTGAGGTTGATAAAGCAAAAATAGATGTCATTCAATCTTCACCTTACCCCAGAATGTTCGGGAAGTGCATTCTTTTCTTGGACATGCAAGTTTCTATAGGTGCTTCATTCAAGGCTTCTCGAACATCAGATAACCACTGTACAAGATTTAGTAAAAAGACGTTCCTTTTCAGTTTGATCAGAAATGTTAAGATGCTTTCGATTTAATAAAGAAAAAGCTCACAACATCCCCCGTACTCATTTCACCAGAATGGAACCAACCTTTCAAGATTATGTGTGATGCGAGCAACTACACTGTAGGAGCCGTGCTAGGACAATGTATCAACAAGCTACCTCACGTCATATATTATGCATCAAGGACCCTTGATAATGCTTAGATAAATTACTCTACTACTTAGAAGGAGCTCCTGGCTATGGTGTTTGCTCTAGAGCAATTCAGATCATATGTATTGGGGTTTAAGGTTGTTGTCTATTCAGACCATGCAGCACTTCGGTACCTGTTGGCGAAGAAAGAAGCCAAACCCCGCTTGATCAGGTAGATCCTTCTACTTTAGGAGTTTGACCTTAAGATCTGATTCGGTACCTGTTAGCGAAGAAAGAAGCCAAACCCCGCTTGATTAGGTGGATCCTTGTACTTTAGGAGTTTGACCTTGAGATCTGAGACAAGAAAGGATCTAAGAATTTTGTTGCTGATCACCTCAGTCGCCTGAATAAAGAGCACGATGAAGAGCCATTGTAGGACGATTTCCCGGATGAGAGGTTATTTCAGGTTTTAGGATTTATCCCTTGGTATGCTGACCTGGTTAATTTTCTTATTATAGGTACAGTGCCAACTGAAATTTCCAAAACTGAGAGGGAGAAACTCAAAAGAGATGCCAAATATTATGTTTGGGATGAACCGTACCTTTGACAGTATTGTGCAGATCAGATTATCAGACGGTGCATTCCAGATAGTGAATTTCAAGCTATGCTTCAGTTCTGCCATGCGAAAGCATGTGGGGGTCACTTTAGCCCGAAATGCACATCAAGGAAAGTGTTAGAATGTGGGTTGTATTGCCCTACTCTCTTTTTGCAATGCCTACACCTTTTGCAAGTCATGCTCAAACTGTCAGAAGATAGGAAACTTGAGCAGTAGAGAATAAATGCCTCTCACCCATGTTATATCTTGTGAAATCTTTGATATATGGGGCATTTATTTTATGGGGCCTTCCCCAACTCTTTTTGGAACCTGCACATCTTGTTATCAGTGGATTATGTGACAAAATGGTAGAAGCTAAGGCTATAAGGACGGATGATTCTTGAAAAATGGTACACTTTATAAAGTCCAATATATTCAACCGTTTTGGATCACCAACAGTGCTGATTAGTGTTAGAGGCACACATTTTTATAATAAGGTGTTAACAGCTGTGCTCAAGCAGTATGGGGTGACTCATCGTGTCTCTACTGCTTATCACCCGCAAACAAATGGGAAGCAAAAATTTCTAATCGAGAGCTAAAATCCATTTTGGGTAAAACTGTGATTTTGACTTGTAAAGATAGGAGTGCAAGGCTGGATGACGCGCTATGGGCCTATTGAACTACTTATAAAACACTAATAGGTATGTCCCCTTGCCGTCTGGTCTTTGGAAAAGCAAGCCACCTCCCGGTGGAGATCGAATATAAGGCATTTTGAGCAGTAAAATGATGCAACATGTCTTCTCCTGGTGAAGACAAAAAATTCAATTGGTTTAGTTAGAAGAGTTAAGGAATGAAGCCTATGAAAGTTCTATGGCTTACAAGGAAAGCTGTAATAATTTCCATGACAAGATGATATGCCGAAAGCAATTTTTAGTGGGTCAAAAGGTGTTGTTATTTCAATCTTTATTGAGGTTATTTTTGGGTAAGCTTCGGTCTCAATGGGTTGGGCCATTTATGGTGGTGAAGGTTTACAAATATGGCACAGTGGAGATTCAGAGCCAAGCTACGAGTAAAATTTTTAAGGTCAACGGTCACCGGTTGAAACCCTTCTACGAAAGCTTTGAATCAACTTTGGAATCTAGAGTACCACTAGAGGAACCACCTGAAGAGTCCTGAATCTTATGGATGCAATGTCTGGCCATAGATGATAAATAGAGGCTCTTACAGAAGGTAACCCGGTGTTAAGCCTTATATAAGGCTCATCTACCCTTTGTGCTCTTTGTTCTTGTTATTTTCGTTTCTTTTTATTTTCATTTGCATTTTTTATTTAATTTTAGTTTAAATGTAGGATGTAGGAATTCTGATGTTAGAAGGAACAGGGTCATGATCATTACATTTTAGCAAATAGCAACTTCATGCACCATTCACCATTGCCACCTTGAGTTCTATCACGCATAATTCATTCTCGAGTAGTTTTCTTTCCTTTTCTGCACCCTATTCTTGCATTGTTTTTTTTTATTTACCTAACTTGGGGATAAGTAGGTTTTAGGGGTGGGGATGCATTGGTTTATGGGAAGAGTCAAGTTTGGTTTGAAAAAGATTATGATCATAGGAGATTGTGTTTGTACAAGAAGGGACCTTATTTGTTGAGAAGGGATAATCGGATAGCATAGTTGTAAAGGATATCACCATCACCCTACTGAAATCTATTTTAAGTGACAGGACTGAGCTGAAAATAATCTAAATTACTTTGTAATCGAGTTTAATTTTGGACGAAACAAAGAAAAGTGCATGTTCTTAAGCCTTCTTGCATTTAGAATTCCAAATCAAGCTAACTTAATGTATCACTAATCTACATCTTGTTTGGTTAAAGAAATAAAGGAATTAAGTATGTTAAAACCCCATTTATTGGAGAAAGAGGCTTAAGTTAAAAACTAAATTGTTGTTGGTCTAGTGGTTCCAAGGGCTAGACTTGGTAGGATGAACTACGGTTCGATTCCCCACAATGACACTTGGGAGGAATGCAAAACCTTAACCCCAGGACCTACTTTGAAATTATGAAATAAAAACCAAATGGTTGTTGGTCTAGTGGTGCCAAGGGTAGGACTTGGTTGGATGAATTACGGTTTGATTACCTATAATACGACTTTGGAGGGATGCAAAACCTTAACCATGGGACCTACTCGGAAATTATCCAACAGTCTTCTCTAAACATAAACTTATAAAATTTTTGCAAGAAGGGGAAAAAATTGCCTAAGATCCTTTTATTCTCTTATTCCTTGAAGTTGTGTGATTTGGTGAAAAGTTTTATTTGCTTTCATTTGGGGATATCTAATTGTAAGATTTAAATTCAAAGTGATAACATAATATTTTCTTGTGTTCTAAACTGTTAAAGTGAACTCAATTGTCATAATTTGAATGAAGATATGTGAAAGTCAAATTTCTTAGATTAGATGAATGTAAAGTGTGTGTGGTGGTTATCCGAAGTGATTATGTTTTTTGATTTTCCTAAATCAGTGAATTCTGGGACTGAACTTGGGTGAATTACTTTACAAAGGATTACAATTCTTTATTTTGAATCCATACTTGAGGATAAGTATGAGATAGGGGTAGGGATGTGTTAACAATTGTAAATTGCATGTTTTGCTATGGTATTAGTGAGGTTTTTCGGTCTGAATTCACATATTTTTAGGATGTTTTACTGTTGTTTGCCTATTTTGGCTTGTAGGTTTGGAGTTGATGATTCTGCACATTAAAGTTCGATTATTGAGCAAGAATAAGACCATATCTTTGGACCGAATTTTGAGGTAGTTGGAGGCAGATTTCAAAGTGGACATTAAAAGAAAAGATGAAGTTCATGCTACGAGCTTTTCAACGAGTCGAACATCAGCCAAAACGGAGGTCGAATGAAAAAGTTATGGTGAAAAGAAGATGGAACGATCAAGCTGGCCAATTTTGGATATGTACTCATCGAGTAGATGTCCTACTTATCGAGTACAATGCATAGATTTTAGGCAGAAGGTTAATCGACTCAACTACTCGTCGAGTAGCATTCTTATAGGTTGTACTCATCGAGTACTTCAAGGTACTCGATGAGTACATGTCGGGTTGGCACGGATTTTTATGATTTTAACCCTGTTTTCTCTATTTCTTTTCCCTTTTCAACCCTAATTGTTTTTTGGGATTCGCTAGTACATTTAGAAACATATAAATACTTGTTTTAGAACATCGATTAGGGGAGAGCCGACGTTTACATGGCTCTGGAGTAGATTTTAAGAAGAATTCAAAATTCTACCATACAATAGAGCGTTGAAGGATTGTTGTTGTCATGTGTAACTAAACCCCTAGCTTTGCCTAAGGAAGTTTAAGGATTCGGATTCGACTATGAGATCGTTTTACTTTGTTCTTCTTAACTATTCCATGGTTCTTTATCTTGCAAGAATGGACGTTGAATATCCTTTCGAAATTTGTTTTGTGATTGTTTTTAACCTGGCCAGTTAATATTATTGCAATTTAATTATCGTTTTCATAGAAGAGGATCCATAATCATCCAAATCTTTGAATTGAACACCATAAGGTAAAGAACATAAACTTGAATTGATATCGCTAGGAAATCGGTTAGTTTAGACTAGGCTTTTAACGACTTTAATGTTGTTAATGAATTGAATCTTGACCGCTAAGGAACAGGTTATTTTTTACTTAGGGTTCTATTTGAGTCGTACTCGGCAGAATCATCTTAGGAAAAGCTGATCCGAAGCGCGAAGCCTTGGGTTATAACTAGTCTGGAATAAGATAACGAAATCCTTCCAATCTGTGATCAGTCATCATTTCACGAATCCCAAAACGACCTTAGGTGAAGTCTTACATATTAATTTCAATTTCAATTGTTCCTTAATTTTCATAGTTTATTTGTTTTTGCATGTTAGAATTAGATTAGAATTCAAATCATCAATCCCCCCTTGTTTTATTTTATTGTTTTGAATTGCCTGGATTTATGTGAAGGAGACTGTAGTTAGCTCTTTAGGATTCGACCTTGACTTACACTTGCTACAAATTTATTTCTGTCAAGTTATTGATGAGTTATAAGTATTATTTTTGGTGGATTTGACACCTACTATCAATGTTGAAAACTAATTTGTTCCAATTCGAATTTGGGATATCGTAATCTAAAAAATACAACTGTATAATCACAAATTGTGGCATGGCTTTTGGACAAACCCTCGGTTTATATTTAATTAAATATGTACAATATAAAATTAAATATGCAATCAAATTAATATATATTAGAATTACACATTTTATATATACCGTATACTAGATTGACCTGAAACCAATTATTCCGTAAAATCCAAAATAGGGTTAGACTTGTTCCACCCAGTTTGGCATGACACGTGGCCAGCCATCTGCGTAGGCCAACCTACCCGCTCCCACGTAGTAGGAGCCCAGCAGCCAGGCTGGTAATAGCCCACAAATAGCATTTCCTTATGCAACCGCTCACACTGTTGCCTTATATTAGTGGCTCAACAAATGTACAGGCTGTACCGTCTTAGCGAGCCTGCCCTTGAGCATGGCAACTGGTGCCATAACACCGGCCATTATGGATTATCGCAGCTGGCTACCACTAGTACAATAATAGCAGCCATATAAAAGTTTTCTACTATCGCAACCCAATTGGTAGTCCCCGACACTTCCACCGGCGGTGATTCCTACCACAAGTGGTACTGTTCTTATATTTTGAAATTTCTATAGAACAAAATTTCTTAAAACTAAAAAAATCACGAAAAACTCAAAAATTCATAAACATACTAAAAATCATAGCATATAGTAGAAAGTCAAAAACTAAACCCAAATCTGCCACAGCACGCATCATACGATAATCATAATAAAAAATCTAATCGGGAAAATTCAATAAAAGCCTGATCTAAAAATATAGAAAAAATGCAGATCTATAAACAGAAATACTATATCTGAAACAAATTATAATGGATCTCATCATATCTATAAGATCCAATCAAAATCGAGGCGTTGATACCACAGTTGGGAAAAATTATCGAAAGCAGCAGAATTGCCAAATTTCATTTTCCAGATCGAGCCGAGGATCCTGTATAGTGCCTATTTTACATATCCTATCACAAAAACATGAAATTAAGGAGAAACTTAAATAGATATGGCATTTGGGGACTTCCAAATTCTATCTCTTTTTGAGTCTGCTGTAGATTTCAAAACAGGAATCATCCATATTTACCAACCTCTTGGCTTTGGATCCATGCGAGCGGGGCTTGAAGGGGAGAAAAATGACCCATGGTGTAAGAATAACATATTCGTTCACCACTTTACAATCATGCCAAAATCTTCAGTCACTTGCACTCTCTGTGTTTCACAGTTTTCCAGCTGATAGAATGAATCTCTTAGGTCAATTAATTATGTCCCATATTTATATACACTTTTAATTACTTTTACTCAATGGTAATTGGTTAATTAATTTAATTATAGTTTAATTTAGTTAGATTTACTAATTCAATAAATTAAATTTTATGAAAAAATTAAATTTATCTCAATTACCTATATACTAACTAATTAATTAATCACATTATAAATTAATTAAATTAAATGCTATATAAAACATTTTAATTTGTTATTTACCTTATGTAATTAAATTAATTAACTAATTATTAACTAACTGCATAAATCGATATGTTCGAAACCAGATGATCTATGTGCAAGATCCTATAGGACTGACTTTATATTATCGGTGAGCCTAGTGCCCTCAAATTACCAACAAGTTCTAGCAAACTATTGTAGCCTCCAATCAAGATAGAATGTAGCCTCTCTTAAAGAGAATCCATTCAAGTAGATGTTCTAATAGTATTCATTGTCAATTGATATCATGAGTGAATAGTAATAGGAATGGCTCTGCCATTCTATTCTCTACTAAACACATCCCTTGATCTAGAATGGATTATTCGGTCGAATGAGTGCCCAACTCACTCGGGTGTAGCTAGACACTTACAATCCTATTCCATCAAGCGGTAGATGATATCATCTCTATGGGTGTTGAGTGAAAAATACTATTGACTCATTATCAATATAAAAATGTTCACTAGCTCACCTAATCATACCCATATTTGGTACCATCTTATGCGTCCATTAGGTGTGTATAAAAGTGTATAAGACCCCATATCATTCTATAATGGTCTCAAGTCTAAGGATAGAGAGAGACCCACCAAAGAAACACTTATAATGATGATACGATATAGTGTTCCATATTTGGATCCATCCAATACCATGTACAGCCCATATATACATGTATTCTTGACTGTTAAATAGTCAACCAATGCACAGGTTTGTACTTATATTCACTCCCATAATCTAGAACAACCTAGGATATAAGTTTTTGAATTAAATAATTGGATACTCTATTTATTTTGTGGCATAAGATATAACACTAAATAGATTAAATGTCTTTATTATGTCATACAAATAATGTATATAATACAATAAATACAAAAGTATAATATACATAAACAACTAGTGCCTATGAACTAAGGCACATCAATAGATAATTGTGTAATTCATATGCTTAGATAAGCTTCATATTTTATTTTTGTATACTGAAGCTCTTGTATGTACATAAAATATGTTGATTTCATTTTTTAGCAACTGTTACGCTTCCTCAAAGCCCAATAAAAATGAGTAAAGAAAAATGAAAGTATATGGCCTCAAAGGTTTAAAGCAAAATCAATAAATGTAAAAATACAGTACAAATATTGAAATGAAGAAAAAAATTTTGAAGAATGGGTTGAGGAATAATTTAGAGAGGTAACTGGGCAAGATTTTCAACAAAGGCGAGTGGATACGATTCAGAAACAAAGCAATTTTTGCTTCCTTTAGAATACTTCAGTTAGCTTCTTCTTTCACTTCTATAAGTACTAAGAAAAATATTGGCATTGTAGATGTAATAGAAAGGGCTGGAGTTGATGAGGATTTTATTCCATGGGAAGAGGCAATAAAGGAAGCTGAGGATGAAGATCATATAGA